>WOGO01005668.1:0-11879 GCA_015342085.1 Leptinotarsa defecta
ATTTCGCAGGTTACTTACACTCGATTAGCGATTTTTTACTTTTTTTATGTTGGTACATTGATCTCGAACATATGCTCACAGTTTCAGCTGATTAGCACGTTTAGATTGTTGGTGAGAGGATCGGAAAAATGGATCAAAGAGTTTAAATTAAATTTTTATGTGCCTCAGCCACCGTATTCACCAGATTTGACCCCGTGCGACTTTTTCCTGTTCCCAAGATGGAAGAGACCCGTGGAAGGATGGCGTTTTGCGACGACTGAGGAGATAAAAACAAAATCGCTGACAAACCAGAAATTGATGAATAAATGAATATTTTTTGAGAAAAATGAAAATTCACCTTATTTTTTCAACAGACAGCGTACTGTTCTGAAAAAATATTTTATTGTTCAAACAGGCACTAGACCCAATCACAGCACACAGGGATGAAAGTGTTGAAAATAGAAAATGTATACATATCATAATAGTAAAATACATTCATGGAATATTTAAAAGAAAAGATAAACAAAATTACAAATTTTAAGAAGTGTGATGATTTGCAAAACATAATACAGTTTTGTGATAAAAGTGTTGAATATGAAAAATAAAAATAAACTGTAACGATCTGAAGCCGGTCCTGACCTATATCTCAGCCAGCTTATAAACACATGACTCACCGCGAACCGCCGCGAAAAGTATAGATGAGTACCGAAACCACTAGAAAAATCTAGAGCCATCGTTACCGATATAAAAGGCCGGCTTCTTTTAGAAAGTGAATCGTGCGTTTAAATAAAGAATTCAAATAGTGCAAATAAATTGAGTGCTAAATGTTGTAAATAAATTAGTTTGCAATAGTAAAATATTGTTAGAAACAAATTTGTTTAAGACAGTAAACTCTTTGATTCGTTAAAATGCATATACCATAACTATAATACCTTTATTAAAAAAAAAACAAATTTTAAATGAGTATTTATTGTTTCGCAAACAGAATGGTTTTTATTTCTTTTTTGAATATATTCATTGCTGTTAAATAAATGTCTACTTTCTGACACAGTTGATTGCAAATGAGGGAAATTTGAATAACATATTGGTTCTCGGTGTTGGTAGGAAAAACATTGTTCAATTCTACTACTGATTCTTGGTACATGAAACTCTAGTTGAGACAGTTGTTTTGGTGAGTTGGCAAGATGGTTCACCAGTTTGTATATGAATGCGCAAGAATAATGAGTTCTTCTGTCTTCGAGAGATAGAAAATAAAAACACTGCAACAATATATTATTATCTATTCCCTGTCTGGGGTAGACATTATCTAGTTTGTATACAACATATTTCATAAATCGTCGTTGGACAGATTCAAGTGATTGAATGTGTGAAGTATATAGGTGACCAGATAAGACAACCATATTCTAAACAGGATCTAAAAAATGAGTTATAAAGAGTGATAAAACTTTCCATGTTTTTGAAATCCTTATAATTTCTCAATATAAGCCCTAACATTCTGTTCTGAGTTTTATGTCTAAAATATTTGCTACAAATACGCATAAGTAGTCCTTAAAACACATCAATAATTATGTACAAATTATTTACTCACAATGTTCTCCAGTGCAATAGGTTCCCTTGAAATTCTAGGTTTTTCAATGATACTTGGGTTAAAAACATATTTACACAAAGACGATGACACAAGACACTTCATAGTCTTGAATAATCTAAAAGAACTACTGACATTCCCTATTACTTTCACCAACATTTGGTTTGCTATTATCGTTTTGTTGCAAATCTTTGTCAGCAAGGTAAAATTCACAGAATATCCTGAAAAAATATTAAACAATAACAATAATCAAACTTGGAATTCATTCGAATCATGAATTTGGAAACAATAATTGAAAAATTCATTCGTAAATTCACCTGTTCTGTGAGAAGTCTTATTAACATATTTAATATAGCCATAGCTTGTAAGCATAAAAGTAAGATTGGAGTTTGTAACTTTCGCTTCTATCAAACAGAAATCTTCTGGTCTGAACATATTAGACTTTAGATCTGCTTCGCTCATGTATACTGAAATACAAAAATGACCAATGAAAATACGAGTGTAAATACCTACTTTTGGGGTGAAAAGTTTCCGACTCTCATCTGATATTATTACTTACCCTGACAGTCCAAACACCAAAATGGATCTGCCTTTCTTTCATGTGTTATGAAAACTGTAACTGGTTTTCTGAAATAAAATTGTTGAAAAAGATAGAAAAATTATATAAAATGGAGTATTTGGAACTAGTCCTAGAGTGAGACAAGTACATTCAACTTCAAAATAATAACATTTGTTAGATTTTTTTTATATATAAAAACCGAAAGACCTCAATTTCTCACCAATGTCTGACTAAAATGTGCCTGAAGACTATATCAACAGTTCAACAAACTAATAAAGTTTTAGTTCACTTTCCCAAAAATTTCATCTTATAAAAACAAAAATATGCCCTACTATAAAAATTATTAACAGGACAATCAGAGTTTTAAACTGCCTTTACTAGTTCAATTTCCAGAATTCGAAATTAATTGAAAAACTAATTTATTTTGTGGATGTGATAATATTGAAATATTTTCAACAAATATGGTGCTAGTACGAGGTGAATCTTCATTTTCCTCAAAAAATATTTTTTTATTTAAATTCTTGAAGCAGTTCTGATAAGACCTTTTTGAATATCTTTGAGCACTCTCAGCGATTCAGTTTATATCTCTTCAATCGTCAAAAAACGCCATCCCTCTCATGGGTATCATCAATCTTGGGAACAGGAAAAAGTCATAGAGGACCAAATCTGTTGAATACGGTGGCAGTTGCAAACCTTTTGTTTCTTTTGACAGATTTGATTACTCATACAACAGTTCTATCCCCAGAACTATTCGATTAGCTAACTCCTTGAATAACCTTCAAATCTTTTATATATAAGTTTTTCGCCTCAAAAACCATATTCTTGAACTAGCTATTCAATATTATCAGCTTGAGTGTTACTTGCCTGCAAGAACTTCATTAGTTCATACTGTTATATCTTGTGATTTTTTTCTTAATTGATCTATATGTTATTTTACTATTTTATAACTACTATTCTTATAATTCACATTCAATCCACTATATTGCATCCACTACTATACAGCACTGTAATACTTTTATTTGAATTGGGCCTGCCCGTGTTTATATAAATTAATAATATGGGTGAGTTAAAAAAATACTCCCCCTACTCACCTTTCATCTTCTTGGCTGTAGGCAGTTTGGTAAATGAGTTGCCACAGTTCCAATAATATCAGCGGCGACATAACGGCTTTGTATTCGGTATACGTTTGAAAACCTATTGGAATGCATACAGGCATGTGATCTCCATACACAGGAGGACTGATTTCCAAACTGTTCTGCTCCACGAGCCACTTGACGGCCCAACGTAGAATTATCTGAATTTCCTCTGTCAAGTCCTCGGAATGTCTAGGCGTAGGGGGGGCAGGATTTCTGGCACCCAGATTCCAAATCAATCCTGACCGATCCTCAGGTACTGTTAAATCTACTTGTGGAAAAGCAACATATCTGTTAGAAATATTCGATTTAGGATTGAAGTTAGTGGAAATAGTGGTATCTTGAATTACAACCTGATCATTTTTACTACCTTGTGAAGATACCTTTTTGTTTTTGCTTTCCCCCTCAGTCGTGTCCTGTCTATTGTGTCTGGGATCTCTTGTTATTCCGGAAGATGTCGAAGGAATAACACAGATATCTGAATCTGGAACCTTGGTGGAACTGGCTTTTGGATTCAACTCGTGGTTTCGTTTAACTGCAATTTCATAAAGTTTCTTTTTTCTTTCCTCCGCAATTTCTTTCTTTTTATTTCTAGTCATTTGTTCATTCTGTTGAACAGCAGCTTTGTTGGAATTACTTCTAATCTTCTTATTGGTAGCAAAATCTGTCTTCGTAGACTTCCTCTTTGAAGGATATTCTTTGTTTTTGACTCTTGATTTTACATCAGTCGGTGATGTCACTGGCACGGTTCGTGAACTACGCTTTTCTTTTTCAGATTGTTTAGACTTTCTTGAAGTATCTTCTTTAATCAGTAATACTTTCAATTCAGTTGCCAGGGGACTTTGTCTCTGATTCTCAATTTTCTTTTCTTCCATCTTTTTGGGATGTGAGGTTTCTTCAGTGGGGGACTTTCTTTTTTTTCTTTTTGGTGAAGTCTGAATAATGATATCTCCAGGTTTTTCAACAACTTCTTTGGTTACACATTTTTGGGATGCAAGGCTCTCCGAAGATTCCTGGAAGTGAAAATAATATACACCACATTGAAATAAACTGAAATTAGTTCTAAATTATGTCATGCAGAATATTTCCCTAGAATGAGAAATTTCTTTCCCCCTCCTGTGCAGACGGTTGGAAAATATTGTTTTCATAATCACTGAATTTTTCATTGAACAACTTTTTGGAGCCGAAAGTATCCACTGGCCGAAAGTGTTTGGTTAACGATGAAGAAGTAAGAATTCTATTAGGAGAAGACTCTTTTTACATAAAAATCGAAATACCTACATTATATAAAAGTTTTGTCAGTTATTCGTGAAGACAGTTTTTTCTTGATATAAGAAGAACTAGATTATGAAAGATATTACAAGAGCTGAACTTCACTTTTGGGAAACAAAATAGAAAGAGTATGTTAATAGAAAAATCAGAGATTGTAGAATGGAGAGGAAACTATTTAAGAGAAATAAAGAGAGCAAGAACACTAGGTAAATCTATTTTTCATTTGGATGAAACATGGGTCAATGAGGGTCATACCTTCTCGAAGGTTTGGCAAGATCAGAACATCAAAAGCGGAAGACAAGCCTTCATGGAAAGTTGGTCCACTGGTTTGAAAATTCCAGTTGGAAAAGATCGTCGTCTGATCATCACTCACATAGGCAGCAGTGAGGGATTCGTGAAAGATGGATTGATACTGTTTGAATCGAAGAAAAATGGGGATTATCATCAAGAAATGGATGCCACATTATTTGAAAAAGGGTTTAAAAACATACTTGTAAAATTTTTACGGGGATCCATAGTAGTAATAGTAGTGCAGTAATTTTTTGCCCTTTCTACATTTGTATTTATTTTTAAATTTAATATTCTGATTGTTTTATAGATCTGTAGAAGGTAACAATACTGAATAAAAAAACCATTTCAACTATAAATTGTCTTTCTCGAAATAAAATATTTAAACAAAATTAGTTTTCACGATATTTCAATTATCTTCACATCATGCAGAATATATCATTGAAAATTTATATTAATACCCCCAGTCCGACGTCTATTAATACTGTCTTTAACGCAATATGATAAACAGCGTCGGCCGCCTCTTTTCAAGTTGTTTGTCGGAAATCAGTCTTTTAGTGGCTCGTTAGCGGCGTCCTCAAGGGGCATAGCAGATAGAAATATCTCAGTGACTTTGTGGATGAATTGTTGTGCCACTTGGTTGAGACGACTATGTTGCTTTCTTTGACAAGTGTTTGCATTCTTGAAATTCTTTCACTCTCAGACAATACTAAATGTACTATACACAGTCTAAGACTTTTGAGAACTCACTGAGTGTTGCTGCTACTACCTCATCTTCATTTAGGCTCAGTTGCATATTTTCGAGAAAATAAAAATGTGCATGGGTTGGTAGTGCAATGTATGAAAATGTATTGTGTTTCTGGAGATACTCCATTTTATTGATCAATTTTTATGACCTTCGAGAAAGTAGAAACTACTGAAATTGGTTCGTAGTTCGAGGAATCTTCACTTTACCGCCGGTATGAATGGGATTACGATAGCTACCTTTAGACCATTTGTAAAGGATCCTGACTCGAAATGATTTAATTCACTCTGCTAAAACATTCAGTATACTACTTAGCGGGTTTTCATTGATGTATGAATTGAAGGGAATAAACCCCATGCTGGTAGGCCGTCTGCTACTGTGGCAGGCATCATCAATAGTATGTGTGCATCGCGAATATGAAGGTTATATCTTGAAGCCTCAGTAATGACACAAAGCCTCATTAACCAATATCACCCCCCACACTATGAAAAAAGTGATTATTGGATCGAGTATCATGTGCCGTGAATTTGAGTCAATGAGCCAAGAATGACCACCTTTTACATTTTTTCAACCAAGACTTCTGCCATACTGCGGTAATCTGGTATGACTTTGAATTTCGAGAGTAGGAGAGGCATCATTCCACCAAAGAAGGAAATCTCAATTTTTAATCTGTTTCTTACCCTTTTCAAGGTGTTGAAGACACTGGCAGGCCATGATCTACCTCTCAGTATCTCTTCAGCCAACCAACCTGAGGAAAGCAAACAGGTGCTTGGATAAGCAAGCAATGTTGTTGGAGGATACTCTATGCACCGGCTTATCTTTCAATAGCCAGAAGGTTAAAGTTCCAATCCAGAGGCAGAGTTATGATTACCAAAGAATTGCTCCACTTCTTGCTCTTTCATGGTCATGGAATATATATAGAAGAGGATCCGAACTACTGATAACTCTACAAGCTGGATCCATTCTGTTCTCTAATAACTCCAAACTCAAAAGTCGCGGCATCCTTGTTGTCGGTGGAAGTATAATTTTCCGAATCTTCATTTCAAATTGATAAAGCTCTTCCCGAGTCTGCTTCACTACTTCAAAGGAGTAGAGTAAGATAGGAAAGGCAACCACGTTTGCAGCAACAGGTTTATTCTTTCCCAACAGTTCCATGATCAGATCTGTCAGAGCTTGTACAGTTACTTGTCACATAGAGAGAGTTCTTCACTGAGGTTATCTCTTGTGAATGGCGTTTATCAATGTGGCAAAGTGGAGATGGATAAAAGAAGGGAGTTAAGGAAATTTCCCTGACACTAACCTGATCGGATGTTATGGTAAAGCGAGGCCTTCGGAGTGGTATCAGTTCTTCAAGGCATCACACTGCATTTGTGTGGAGTTCACCAAAATATCTCAGAAAATGCGAGATGAACTCACGCCATCATGTATTAAAAGCCTCACAGTTGTCAATCCAGACTACAGAGAAGTTATGCTTTTAGCAGGTTCTCCTTACATCCAGCGACTCCTCTCTTTGACCCCCTTTGCTCGTATATCCGTTCGAATACTTGGTCAACTAAGGCGAGTGTAACACGAATCTCACCTTAGTTGACAAGATTATCAACAACTTAAACACAAATTAAAGTATTTTATCAGTCTGTTATTGTATACAATCGAAAAATTTTGTTTTTTTATATAAAAATATGATGAAGGAATCTTGAATAAACGGATAGCCATGGATACTCGGTAGCATTTTTTCCAATAAGTATTCGGCTATCTAAGTCTTCAGCAACAAAGCTAACCAAACCCACAAGTGATCTTCGAAGCATTACCTGCAGTTATTAAGTTGCACAAGTTCTTTGTGATCAGACCGTCAAAGTTACTCATTGAAAACTTTAAAATTCACTAGAACTGAGGTACCTAGGTTTACATCAATGCCTATATTCATGAAAGTTCTTCCAGAAGGATTCCAGCTGAATAACAGTCGATGGAAATCTACAACAACATGAGCTGGCTCTTGCAAGAAACGAGGAAGATTCTCCTGGAACTTTTCATTATTACCAATCCTTAATATGATTTTTTGTTTTCCTAAATGAAGAACCAACATGTTCAAAAAATCACCAATCACCTACACTTATAATAAATAGAATAGTAATTGTACTACCACATTCATCTTCATTTGTTGGATTAGAGATAATTAAAGTAGAATGAGACTGCCCATATACTGAAACTTTAACTTGAAAGTAACTCCTAGAATAAATTCAAATAACTAAATATGTACTATTCCAAATTCCTAATTGTACTATTGAAATTGTAAAATTTCCTTTTCAGACAATAAACACTTCATTATTATTATTTGGGTTAGTTGTTTCATAAAAAATGATAACTGATAATGAATCACATATAAAAAATTACGTTTTTATGGTGCATATCATGTTCACTTACCAGAATATTCAAAAGGTCTGCAGTAGTTTCAAAATGATCTATATCATCCGTCAAATCTACAGTAATTTGATATTCAACATCACAATGGAGATCATGAAGTTCTTGTTTGACTTCGAAATACGGATCAATACTATCGTGATAAGAAGTCTGTTCTTTTTTGATTTTCTCTGATATATCAAATATTTGGCTCTGAGCAAATAGCTCATCATCTTCTCCGTCAGATATAGTAATGCAATCATCACCGTGTATAGAATATTGCAGTTTTTTGTCAACCTTATGGGAAGTGTCATCATCGCAAGAAGTGTCAGCTTTGTTTGAAATGCCAGGTTTGACAGAAGTATCCGCTTTGTCAGAAGTTACAGCTGTGTCATAAATGAGAGCTTTGTGGGAAGTAACATCCGTGTCCGAAGTAGCAGTTTTATCGTATATGACAGCTTTGTTAGAATTTTCAGTTTTGACAGAAGTGTCAGCTTCAACAGTAGTGTCAGCTTTTTTGACAGTGTCAGCTTTATCAGACATGGGTGAAATCTGTAACATAAAAAAATATCACTGAAAATAATGAATATGTGTTCATAAAGTATATGGTATAAAAAACATAAAACACAAATTTGAAAACAAGTTAATGTATACAAGTTACACCACCTCTCATTAGCACAATGCATTCTCTCATCATTTTGAATTGAGACCTATAAATCAGGGTTGTAACAATCTCGCCTACACAAGTGCGAAAGTTTCGCATTTTACCAAAGTTTAGTTTTTTAAGAGGCGTGACATTTCGCGCTGCAAAGCCGCAAATATTTGCTGAATCAATAACTTGTCGTATTTATAAATTCTGCCTATAAATAAAATAAATGATTTATTGAATACTAGCGATCCACCTCGGCTACGCACAGATGCAATGCTGATACTAAATATAAATTCACCCACCGAAAATTTAAGGGCATGTAGAAACAGTTATGAAAAAGTAATTTTCATATGTAAACCCGTCCCCTTCATCCCCAGGGGGCGCCCCATTTGGAATATTCAAAGATCCTCTCTTATTGCACATCTACAACATAAAATAAACCTACATACAAAATTTCAGCTTCCGAAAATATAGCGGTACAGAGAAACAATGATGAAAAGGTAATTTTCATATGGAAAAGCTCCCTTTTTATCCCCCACAGGGGGCGCCCCAGTTGGAATATTTGAAAATCCTTGAATTTCCGTCTTAACAGACTCTGGATGTTGTTATGTACTTTGTATTTTTATATCTATTTATGTGTATTTGAATTTGACTTGTTTTATACCTTATGAGGTATTTGAAATCAATAGAGTTCATTATTTATTAAAAACAATTATATATTATATAGGTACATACACAATATAGAAACAAAATCAATAAAATAGAGGCTCACCAGTTTTACTTCTTCCCTTCTTACTTCAAAAATTAATGGGAGAACATCGGAATTTTCCTCCAACATTTGAGAATTCATTCCGAAGCCCACGATGTCTAGATGGTTGAGCTGCACATTTTCCAAGGGCTGTATTTTTATTTGATTAATGAACGTTCCATTACAACTCTGAAAATAATTGATTTCAAATTTTATCAGGATTTAAAGAAACTAAGCTGCTTGAAGATCGAACAAATTGAAATAATTTGAATAGTATCCTAAATAAGTTTGGAATAGATGTGAAAATAATGAAACTCTTTGTTGAAAAATGTTGAAAAATGACCTACAGTCATTTCATAAGTCGGCGACCAAATGGAACTGCAATAATCTAACATTGATCTTACCAGGGTGAAATACAGCATCTCTATACGCTCAATATTCGAGAAGTTCTTGGATGTACGACAAATAAAGCCTAGTATTTTTGTTGCTTTGTTAATAATGTAACGAATCTAAAGCCGCCCCTGACCGATATGCCGGCCGACTCGGCGAACAAATACATGACATCACCGCGAAAGAATGCAGTCTGGAATCGCCGGTAAAACTCTCGAACCGAACCAACTACAAATTTCTAGAAAGGACTGTCACCGATATAAGCACGGCTTCCCGACCCAAGAGGGCAGTTCAGAAAGTGAATCGAATGGCTAAACAAGAAATTCAATTAGCTGAAATAAATTAAGCGTTAGTTGCTAAGTGTTGTAAATAAATTAGTTTGTGATTAGTAAAATATTGTTGGAAATAAATTTGTTCAAGACAAGTAATTCATCAATTTGTCACAACAATATAGGTGAAAGTCCATTTTTTTGTCCATCACCATACTCAAATCGGTTACAAATTGGACAAGAGTTAAAAGTTTTACCAATATGTTGTAATCATAGTTTATGGGTTTAAGTCATATATTTACATTTATTCACTTTGAAAGTCATATCATTTTCTACCATCACTAAATCTACTCAAATCTGTTTGTAATACTAAGCAATCATCTAGTGTTTGAACTGTCCTAAACATTTTTAAATCATCTGCAAAAAGTAAGACATCTGTATGTCTTAAGTTAACTTTGATATCATTTATAAAAATGTTTGAAAAAAATTGCCCTAGGTGGCTTCCTTGTGGTACGCCTGATGAAACCAGGTTATCTTCTGTTTTCCAGAGTAATCCAAAATGAAGGACAGATGGGGGGTTAAAAACTTCTGATTCAACGCAGACCTTCATCAATTCAATAAGTTGACAATAAACTTCTATAAAGTTGGAACCTCAATCAGAAAATATCTGAGCTACAAAACAGATCCAATTTTTTTTTAACAATGACTTCTACAAATAAAAAGACCTTGTAGAATACTTGACAATAAACAAAAGGTAATTCATTTAGGTAACTCATTTTATTATCCTTTTGGTGGCTCTAGGAATATTGAGAAAAAATACTTTGAAATTTCCACATCAAATAAAAAATCATTTAAAGGACCTCCCTGAATCCAAAAGTCCTGAAAGTTGTAGAATTGAAAATGCATAAAAATTTTGCTGACTACTACAATGGCAATTTGAAACCGCTTCTTTTTTCTAACTCACCTTATTGTCGTGAACGAAAAGATTTCCCCCGATCAAAACTGAAAGTGTTGCATGGTTTCTCGACACTTCTTTTAGTTCACTTTTGATGTCCGCCTGAATATGTCTTCCAACTTTATAAGTCGGTTTAGTAATGTGAAATACCTCATTACTTTTAATATTTTTCAAGCTCCACTTGACTTCAGACATTTTGCTAGAATTGAAAAAAAAATGTTTAGTATTTGAAAATAGATTACAAATAAACGTTTGATCACGTGAAAGGGAATAAAATTAAAAAACAAGTGGCCTGACAGATCACTCACCAAATAAAGTAATCGCCTTCGTTAAAAAGTCGGATTTATTTGGTCGAGTTGATTAGATGGGAGCCACAATAAATCCTCGCGAATTGCGTGTAGCGTCGAATAGATCTTTTCATTTGAACGTATTAAAAAAACACACTTCAACGCAAGATTTCCAATTGAAATTGTGTTTTTTGAATACGTTATAATAGATTTTCATCAAGTATCGGTCAGTTCTATCATATTCCTCTCATTTTACCCACCTACTACATAATTATATAGACGGGTTGGCTGTCCTTTTCTTTCACTGCCTGAACCACTGGGCATGCTGTTTTCGGCAAGTGCTTTGGCGTAGGATGTGGGGGTGGAGCAAACCGGCCATCGGATGCCTGCTTCCACGTAGCCCCGCTGGATACAGGAATGACAGAATCACGTGTGGTTCTGTTATTACCTAAATGAATGGCATCCCAACGATGGCTTAATCCTAAGGTGTGTGTATCCATGCCGAGAGGATGAATGACACTGAGCCTATCAGCTGTCTCTAACGGAACCTTCGAGATACCGGGCGCCTTCTCGTCGTAGCATCGCTTTGTCTATGCCGTGATTGACCTTCTTTCCCTAGCTAC
>WOGO01005669.1:0-12266 GCA_015342085.1 Leptinotarsa defecta
CGAATCACCTTCTGTAGTGTTCTACTGTAGTTATGAAACACTCCGTATTGTGCGGCGTTTCAATAAATAATATTTTTCATAGGAAATAGTTGAAGTACTTTTTCATTCGTGTCATTTGATGTTCATGTGAAAGTAATTGTTTCGAGAGAGCTTTTTTCAGTTTATATCTAAAAGTCACTTACGAGTATATGACTGATCTACACATCTCTGATAACAGTTCATTTTGAACACAATTGCTTATTTACATTCTCCGGTTTTTGATTGATTCGACCGTTACTTGATGAAGATTCATAGAAATGTCAAAAACTACACCTCCCGATTTGATCTCCACAAACTTTATTTGGAAAATATATCACATGTTTCGCTCAAACATCAGCTTTTTCAAGTGATTTATAGAATATGGAGAGTGTTTTGAATAGATTTTTTCAATACGATATTCATCGTTTGTTTGAATATTCTTCAAATGAATTAGCATTTCATGTATATTATTATTGTTCTCTACATAACTTGATTCAAATGAATAGCTTGAAAGTTATCGCGAGGTGAAAAATATCGCGCGACAAAATATTTTTAAGCTGATGAGACAAGCATGAAGAAAGTTTGCAATTGCATTGGTTTTGTTGATTTCTTTTCACACCATTCAATTCAATATCATAAAAGTTACTTATCATTGAGTAAAAGCTGATTTGACACAATGACAAGAAAAACAGTAATCTATACTTTGCTACCCGTGTAGGCCGAGTCGGGTCGCTGATATTATGTAGATTTCTATTTTTACAGTCTCAAAGTAGTTTTCAATTTCTTTTTTTGTATTTTCATCCAACTGGGATAATTTTAATATTTCGACAAGTAATCAAAGAGTACATTTCGAAACGTTGCGTTGGAATTATTGCCTATTTGAGAAATTTTTCCGAACTTCCAGCTCCTGATCTAACAACTTAAAATCATTAATGAGTTGAGTGAAATGAGTAATGAATTCACTCCCAGGAAATGTCAAAGAACAATGAATCTAGCGTCAAAGTTGAAAACGTTTTACTGGATTGGAACCACAGTCTAATTCGAAATTTAATTAACTAAGTGGCAGAATAGCTTCTTTGGCCTTTCAAATCATTTCGACTGCGTTTTGAGATTCCATCATTGTCAAAAGGTATATGGGAGAATTGATTTTGTCTTCGTTGTAACTGAATTAATTCTTCATTATTAATAAGAGAAGAGAAAATACTGACAATTTCCAGCTCGGAATATACAGTGTGTCCCACTTTCCATGGAAGTAACCTCGTAACTTTCGTAATTGTTAAGGTAGAATGATGAAACTCACAGGATTGAGAAAAATGCTAAAAATACACTCACCACCCAAATGTTGTTGGTCTAGGTGATATACACAGCCCGCCATTCGCGATGGAAAAACCCATTTTCACGGTGAATCCTACTAGGAGGCAGAATAGACTGGAAATTCCTTCAGATTTGTGATCGAGGCCCCCAAATTACAACAGGTACACCTTTTTCCTGAAAAAATATCGGCTCTGAAAAATCCAAATTTGTCTCACTTTTCTTGGTAGCACCCCGTATCTTCCGTAATTGTTGACGTAGAATTGTGGAATTACCGGAATCGAATGATATATCAAAAACATTTTTCACCTGAACCAACACTTCTGATGGAGAATAATAATAAAATCTGAGCATTAGCTTATGGGGCTCTCAGATTAGAAGTGAATCAATTCAACCAATGGAATCGTGTTATTAGTTCAATTTTTTAATTGTTGCTTGTATTTCATTTCTCTGCAATTTCAGTTCTTTTTTGATTTTTCATTCAATCAATTCAAATCAAGGATTTCGAATCCATTCATATCATATCAGACAAAGGAAGTCCGAACTGATGAAATTCACCGAAAATATTTTTCCGGGAAACAGTCATTGTGTTTTATATCCTTTCAATATTTGTTCACTATCAAATCATTGCCATCCTCTTTCGCGAATTCAAATTCTTGTATTCAATAAAAATCAAGAAATGTCCTGACGTTGCCGTGGAAAACAAACCAAAAATATTGTTGATACAGCGTATCAAATTCAGTCTTACTTTCTCGTGTTAATTTTGTTACTGTTCCTGTTGCTGTTGGTTTTACTGTTTCTGCTGATCGTATTAATCGTGATATTTGTGTGTTCCTGCGAGTTTTTTTTCTGATAGATATCTATTGATTTTCATATCGATTTACTCTAAAACATGTCCCGACGAACTATACAAGAGAAAATCGACATAATACTGATGATTGGAGAAGGCGCGAGGTCTTATCGCGAAGCAGTTTCTGAACTCCTGTACTCATGTACATTCTGGAACAGTTTTCAAAATTTACAACCAGTTCAAGAGAACCCGCCAAGTAATGAAGGTGAGGAAATTCGAAAAAAATCTATTGATTATGATACCATTTTGGCAGCATATGGTTCTGATCCCCATATAAATTTGATAAATTTGTCACTCCAACTCAATACAGACCGAAGTAAAATTTGGAGAGATTGAAAAGGTATAGAATGCATGCCTTCAAACATAAAATTTCTTCCCACTTCACACGGTGGAGATGAACAAAGAAGAATCGAATACTATTTGTGGGCACAAGGAAATTACCTGAATGACAGTAATTTCTTAAAAAAATATTTTTCAGTGGTGAGGTGACTTCCACCATTGACGGTGTGGTATCTTCTCAGAATTTGAGATATTGAAAAGACCAAAATCCGCACTGGATGGTGAATTGTCGAAATCAAATATCACAAAAAGTGGATGTCTTGTGTGGGGTACTGAATGAAAGACTATAAGGACCTTTTTTTATTGAACGAAATTTGAATGGAGAATTAGTCGTTCATTTCCTGGAAAATGAGATCTCCTACTTTCTGGAAGAATTGCCTCTGAATGTAAGTGGTAAATTAATTTTTCAGTTGGACGGTTCAACCGTTCACAATTATGGGACAAGCAGGGAATGGCTCAACAGAAACCTATCTAGGAAATGGATTGGACCTAATAGCCCTCTCGTGATGTGGTCCCACGTTCCCTTGATATCACCTACCTAGACTTTCATTTATGGAGAACGTTAAAAATAAATTATATAGGAATAGGCCCACTACTCGTGAAGATCTCCGCGTGGGAATAATTGAGATATGTCAGGAAGTTACACCTGGGGAACTAAGAAAAGTGGTTGTAAATAATGAAAAGCGAATAAAAAAATGTGTTCTCTTCGAGGAAGGTCACATAGAGAAAACTATTATTCGAATTTCTTGAATCCGAATCAATATAGAATTTTCAGTTACTTCTATATATATATATATATCAAGCATGATAGTCTGAAAGACTGTGGATTGTTGGTTAAATCAATAATGATTCAAGTGTGATTACATATTCCATTTATATAGTGTATATTGTAAATGATCTTCGATTTTGGGATACGATTTTTCAATATACTTCATTAAAAATCATTTAAACTTATGCTATGACTTGTTTCATTCTTTCGAGAACAAGATTTCCAGAAATATTCATATGACATTGAAGAGATTCAAAAGGGTCGAAAATAATTACCATTTTTGAAAAATTTCAGTGGAATCAATTCCTTTTAATTTCATGACTCATGGACATATAAGAAATCAATTTTTATTTCGACTTCGGCGATGACTGACTGAGCATTAAACTAAATATTTTCATTGTTCGATCTGTTGAATATTTAAGTCACAATAACACGTTTCATGCTGCTTTTGGGTTTTGTACTTTCGAAAATTTGACAAATAAAGAAATCTAGATCGAAAGAGGGTCTGTTCACCTTGATCACCTGTCGACAAGTCGGGTGATAGAGGTGGCCATTCTATTGCTCATCGTCGATCAGTACATCGACTAGGAAATCTATCACTGAGGAACATTGTTATTCATTATACATGTTATACATACATACATGTATGTATGTATGTATGTATGTATATATATATATATATATGTATGTATATATGTATGTATGTATGTATGTATGCATGCATGCATGCATGTATGCATGCATGTATGTATGCTTGTTTGTAACTCTCAGGCGCGGGATCTGAATTTGACATAATTATCTACATTATTGCTTGATCTATTCGCGGGCAGATGGCGATATACGTAATCTCCTTGATATAATTCGAACTCACTTCACATGTATTTCTTCATTCAGAAAACATATTTTATTTTATTAACACACTGCTGTCTTATTTTTAAGCCTCCTTTGCGCACCTGGTGCTTTGGGCTTGGTAGCTGATTTTCAGGTTCCCTCTTCGGAATCGGAAAATATCAATGGTCATTTTTCTGAACAATATATGGCTGATTGATCCCAAAGTTTACATAAAACTGAAAAACACGATTTTAAAGCATACAAAACTAAGAAATGAAAAATAAATATAGTTTAAAAAACTAATGAACACAATTTGAAAGGACATCGAACTGAGAAGTTGAAAATAATTTTTTTAAATAATCTCAAAACAATGACGAACGAAAAATACTAGTATTATTGTGAAAAAGCGTGGGCGCTTTGTGCCATATTTTTTGTATATCAAGCGCACGTCGCTTTTTCCACAATCATACTAGTATTTTTCGTTCGTTATTGTTTTAAGCTTATTTGAAAAAATATTTTCAACTTTTCAGTTCGATGCTCTTTAAAAGCGTGTTTTTTAGTTTTTAAACTATATTTATTGTACCATGGCTTTTCACCAAGTAACGGTATATATAACTATAGACCAGTCGCTTTGCTATCAGTGATATTAAAAATCATGGAGAAAGCCGTATACCACCATATCCCTGAATATTTGGAAGGCTTCAACATCTTGAGCGATCATCAATATGGCTTTCGTGAACAAAGATTAATAGACGAGCTTCTATCGTATGTCACCCATATTTGGAATAACGCAATCTAGAAATCAAGAGCTGTTGTGCTTGATATTTCTGAGGCCTTTGACCGTGTGTGGCATGAGGGTTTGCTGGTCAAACTTCGATGCTATGGCTTGTCGTATCATTTGTGTATATAGCTCTTCTGCTTCCTGAAAGAACGTTCCCTGCAAGTGACCGTCCATGGATATCTCTCGAATACTTTCACCATGAACGCTGGTGTTCTCTAGGGATCCATATTGTCTCAAACTCTCTTTTTATTGTATATCAACGACTGATAGAAAAAAAACGAAGAATCAAATATATTGCTTTCTTGACGACAGCATACTTGTCTCGTCATTCCCTTTGGATTCCAGGACATCGGTTGCGGATGAACATCTTCACCGGAAGCGGGAGGTGGCATATCTTAATGAGGATCTAGAAGTGATTTTGAATTGGGGTGAAACTAACCACGTTCAATTCAATGCCACAAAACACCAGGCATTCGTTTTCTTCAAAAAGATAAATGTCTCCGAATCGGATATAGTAATGTCAGAACAGACAATTCCGCTTTCTATTTCGATGAGTTTGTTGGAAATTAAAATGAACACCAATATATCTTGGCACAATCATGCCGCTGGAATTACAAAGGCTGCTTTTCAAAAGCTTGGAACACTGTTTCGAACCAGAAAACTTTACACACCTAAGGAACTTTTGATGCTTTTTAAAGCTCACATCACAGCTTCTTTGGAGTACTGTTCTCATGTATGGGGCCCCGCCCCTAAGAATACCCTGAAGTTGCTGAATTACATCCAGAAAAGAGCCATCCTACTGATTAGAGAAGCGAACATCACTTGCAACCTTGATAGTTCAGAACATTGAATAAAGGTTGGGGATTTGTTTCTCTCCTATATATACTTTAACGGAAAGTGTTACATATCAGAAGCGGTACATATCAGAAATACGCGACGGACTGTGACTGCTCATCGTTTTGAGGTTCAACTCAGTACACCTCGAACTTTACTGTTTAGGAACTCTTTCATTTGGAGAACTGCGTTTATGTGGAATTAACTTCATGAGAATGTTTTTCCAAATGGATTTGATCTCCGGCGATTGAAATCCAACGTGAACCGTTACTTTTGCGCAGGCATCGATCTTAGAGCGCCCTCACTGGATGGTCAATGTGATCCAATCGAAAACAAGGATTCATTATGTCCTCCTTGAATGTGAGTTTGAAGACTTTCTGTATTTTTTCATATTCTCTGTAGGAGCCGATGTATAGAAGGTGGTAAGTTTTCAAATCGACACACTGTATCACATTGTGCAGTATTCCTGTTAATGCATAATATCTCTTTCAATTCCATTATAAATGTCTGTACAAACTGAAAAAAAAATCTCGTGAAATATAATGTTTATAGTCAAAAGTAGTTGTTCTAGATGGATTTCTTTCTAGTTCATATCTGAAAAGAACTTCTCTGTATAATCTACATATCTTATTGAAAAAAGAAACTGAAATTTTCCCATTTTTCATATATTGACAGAAAAGTACTTAGTGTGTCAAATAGAACGAATACATTCTAGTGATGTTTCTTAACACCAATGAAACTTTTATCAAATGTTTCGTAAATATTTTCACAATATTATGATAATTTCGCTTATCTTTATACGATTAAAGATGCGCGTCAGATATTGATAGCATCAATGTCCTACGTATTTTTAATAATGTTGGTATGTCAATCTGATTGTTAGCATGATGTGAGTGGTTGTACGTAAGGGTTAAAAGTGAAAAGAAAAAAAATATAATCGAGCGCGTCAGATTTTCTAAGAGGGTGATAAGTGCAACTAAAAAAAGCTCTCATTCAATAATCTGACAATTTCGATCTGACGCAAACTCGCGGCCATTATTATAATGTGCAAAAATATTCGTAATTTTCAAATACTCAAGCGCATCAGATTGAGATATATATGGTTCATCTTTATATTTTAGACGTGCTGTCTCACAATCTGATGATTATCTAGAGGGATTCGCTTAATCTGACGAAAACAATATTTTTTAAAAATTGTGTTTAATTAATTGAACTTAATTAATTGAAAAGCTCAGGAAATAGCATGCAAATAATTAAGTGTATGTTTTCAAGTGGAATACTTGTATTTATAAGAAAATAATTTTTAAAAAACGCTCACATTTTCTTTATTTTTTATAATCAATTGATTAATTAATGAAGAAAAGAGAAATGGGACTTTCTATGTTTTTTACCACTTTTATTTGTAACTTACGTTACTGCAGTTTCGCCCTATAAGGACATTTTCAAACTTATATATTGTATACTGAACTTATACTTATTGTATAAGTTTGAAAATGTCCTTATAGGACGAAACTGCAGTAATGTTAGTAATAAAAAAAAGTGGTGAAAAACATAGAAAGTTTCATTTCTCTTTTCTTCGTTATGATTTCCTACCTCTTAGTAACGGCTACATCCATCAATTAATTGATCAATCAATCATCATCTTCATCTTCATCACGAACAAGTCTCTGTGATAAGCTGTGATGGCGTTATGGCAACATAATTCAGAGTGGGGACGGAGCGGAGTGGGAGACTGATAGATATAGAAAAAGTGAATAGAAAATAAAGGAATAGAAACTTGGAGAGAAAAATATAGGTATCACACAGCTGCACGCATTGGACTTTATAGACGAATTTTTGTTATTTCGGCTTGCGGAAATCGTCAGATTATATATTTTTCGTTATCCTTGAATCATTTCCTTCAAAATAAAAAAAATTAGCCACGCTCGGGAATGTCGAAATGACGTTATTTTTTTACAACTTTGCTGCCCTCCTCTTTCTTTACGTCACTCTCAAATTGTTAGATTACTAAAATATATACTTTTTAGCATTACTACTTTAATCTGACGCGCTCGAGAATTTCTAATGATCAATTTTTTTACTAATCTGATCCTTTATCCTTCACGGGCAGCCTTATATATGGGGCTAATATTTGGTGAAGATACTTAACGGAGTACAAACTATCCTCCTGAATATTATTCTGACGCTCTTTAGTAAATTCTGAAATCCCCGCTTGGCCTCCCCTATGAAAAGAAGAAGGATGCTGGGTGAGCTTTAAGTTTATCGCTGATGGAAAAAGGGACAGCAAAATATGATTGTCATAACATAAGGCATCCGATTATGTGTATAGTTTTAGTTTGTATTCATGAATTCCTTAATTTTTTTCATTTTATTCATTACGAATTGGGTGTTGAGTGGAATACTGAGTTCATTTGAAAATATTGTAAAGATAGAATTATTTATGTTATTATGGAAATTGAATAAAGAAGAGTCTTCTGCATCTGCTAGTTCGTCCCTTCTTGTGTTACGCGTCGGTGGCAGTAAGGGGAGGGGGAGTCCGGAGAAGAAAGGGTTCCCTTGACAGTGATGGCTCCAGCTAGAGAGACAGAGAAGATACTCAGTTGTGAGGCCTTTTGGCTAGGTCAATGCAAGCAATGGCACTTTTCATGTCCTCCTTGCATAGGTAACTCAATAGTCACTTTTTACTTTCATAGTGGTAGTAGTACATTTTGGAATATGTTATTTTCTAGTCGAAGGAAATCTGTACCTCCACTGATAATATTTAGACATTGTTTTCATTGATCTTATGATAATGAAGCAATTATACATACCTGCCATGAAAAAAAAGAAGTGGGCTTTTATTGGTAATAATTTTTTATTAATCTTCATTTCGACAATCCTAAGTTTCACCTTCGTTTCACATCGATACTCTGGAAAAAGGAATAAACACTTTATTGAACTTCAACTTATTTCGCGAACTTATCATTCAGACTCGAACTACGGTCGACTAATTGTGACATTATTCATGACTTTTATCAGCATTCCAAAAGATTACTTATCAGATACAATATTTATGTTTCATTATAATCGGCAGAGGAACAATGATCCCGACCTATTACTAATAACGTTTGAATAACTACTGGAGTGATTTCTTCAATCGGCGTTTCAGGTTATGGTAAAAATACTTGTAACCACATGTTTCATATTTTTAAAATATTCATTGCAGTGGATGACAGAGACACGAAGTTGAATATTTCTTAGGATTGTAGAGTAGAGTAGGAATGGATACATACTGGCATAATACAACACAGGCTTAGATACTTGTTTAGTATATTATATTAGTTCATTAGCACTTAGTCGGGATGGGGAGTCACAGGTAAGCGCTATAAGCTTTGCCGCTAATTGTCAACCATAAGGAGAAACGTGCAGAAACGTTTAACCGATCGGTTACTAGTCGCTTTTGTTATTTAACAGTTAACGCGAGTCTTTCTACAGCAAGCGCTAAACATGATGGCAAGCGATTGCGCGGGAATAGACTCTCCCATCTAAATTACTATTGGATTACGGTAAGCCCCTTGCCACCCATTGTTGTACCTATAATTAGTTTTGACTAGGGTAGCAAGTGGAACTTGACTTCTTTGTAATTTTTTTCATATTTTATTCTGTATTATAGGTACAGTAGTACAGTTCATTGCAATGTTGTTTAATGACATACTTATTCAAAACTGAACTTGTGTTAGGCGATGCAATTTTTTCAGAAACAACACAAATTACTCACGCCAACAGTATTAGAGGACAAGTAATGATACGCCTCTGTACAGTATGTCTTGCAAAAGCTGTAGTGGGAGTTACATTGAAAATGAATTTGTGCGCAAGGGGACGGGATCGCCATCACGTTTGGCGCTTGCTGTACATCCATTGCTACACAAACTGTGTAGCATAAATTAATAGATAGTACTATTTCAGAAAAACATCTTGAGAAAAGTATGAAAAAGGCATTGAATCGATCTATAATTTCTCTTCGAACTTCAATTATTGTTCCATCAATCAGTCTATTGCCCTTCTGGTAATTTATGATTTGTGTTTTCCGAGAAACGTTTCAATTGGATTCAGTTCACAATGATAGGCTGGTAGGCGATGTATTTCCATTCATACTGAACGACATTTTAACCCACGTTTCGTCTAAATAATAAATGTTCTTGCTTTCTGTTCTTTTTTTTATTTGTCTTAAGTAGTCTTGTCTCCAATATAAAATTACTTTGGAATCGACAAGCATTGACTGTCTGCCAAATGTTTCATATTTGTTAAATTCGTGTAAAACTTCACTGTTTGGTTCTACTTATTGTGGGCAAAGAAGAACGATATTAAATGAATTATTTTGTTATATCTCGAAATAAATAGGCAGCTTTTCCATGAAAACACAAACAATTAACACTTCGTCCATTAATGATAATTGTATGGAAAGACGTTCGGTAGTTTTCCAGTTTATTACGTTAAGACAGACAGATTCGGATGAGGATTTCAATTTATCGTAGGTAGATATATTGTATTCATGTTTTAATAAACATGTTACGTGAAATATGTCGCCGGAACATTTTTCAGAACTTCATTCCATAAGGTTTATTCAGTTTATTCATTACCAGTTGATACTTCATTCAAATTGTAGATCTACAAAATCTGTATAAACTTTTATTTACATATAAAAACGATCTTCAAAAATACCGAAAAAAAAAATAAAAAGTTATAAATAACACCAACTATCGGCTTACGTAGTGCATCTTGCAACCTTGCATATTATCAATCTTGTTGTTTTGTTTCGAAGTTTCGTTGAAATCATATCAGACTCTGCATAAATTGGAATACGAAAGCATTCTCAAAAATATTTGTTCAAAAGCTACATGATTATTTTCAAATGTAGTACAGTAAATGTAATACAGTCGAAAGACAAAATACAAGGGAGTGTTGAAAATTATCTACACGTAGAATCGCGAATGTTAATTGTATTATGAATGTTTTCTTGGATTCTTGGATATAACAGAATTTGAAGTGTTTTTAAACGCCTGTTCACATATTTCAATCAAAATCGAAAATTTAATTTTTTCTACATAAGTGAAGGAAACCTCTGGTGAACAGCATCAGAGTGACGTCTTTCACAATAATTGTCTTTCGAGCAATTTCTGGGGTTATATAAACGTAAACTGACCTTAACATCTTCTATAAAATATATAAATTGAAATGAAGATTTTCAATGAAAATATAATACTACGACTACCCTAAGGCCAATATATATGAAACAAGTATAAAAAATGTGTGCGTCTCGGGACGTCCGAAAGTTGAACTATTCAATATTAAAATTGTTCAACTTGAGAAAAGCTCAGGTTATTACTCAAATTTTATGTGTATTCTAATAATGATGTGAGGAAAGGTTATTTATTACATAGGCAATGAAAGAATATTACGTACTTGCTGGTTAGATTTTTATAATATTATCAACAGTTTATATCTAACCAACACTAAACACTGAGAGTCTGTCCGACAAGAGAGGAGGAGCCTGCCTTCCGCTGACTTATGCGTGAGATAAAGGGAAGCCAGACATACTGGTGCAGTTATGCGTTAGGTAACGAAGTGGTTCAGCCTGTCACGAGAAGTTATCATTTCAAAAAGCACACAGTATGGAATATTAATCATACAAATTAAAAAATAATCGTGTCAGACTATAAAATATGAGCGAGTCTAACTATTCTCAGAAAATAGTTTCGAAGAGGTGTTACCATGATATTTCATATCCGATGCTTTGGGTCCACCAGATATCGATTTTCGTACGTCATGTATCAGTTTCTTGAAATTGATCAGCATGCGGCTTGTGTGAGTCCGTGCCAGTTTGAACCTGGTTGTATATAAAAAAAAATGTATTTTTTGTAATGAAAACAATTTTTTGCTGATATACTGGTTTTATTCTTATGGTGGGATGAAAACGTATTTGTTGGCAAAACGTGGTCACTTCACGTTGAACAGATTGGACATTGGACATTTTAGAGATACTATTACAATAGTATTTCGACCAATACAAGAAGTATTGCCAAAAACGTAGATGAACTTTTTATTTATTTAAATCAATTGGAAAGAAATTTTGAAATAATCGGAGTAACTGATGTTGAAATATATGGATTGAAAGGATTTGCCACACTTTATAATGAATCTTCATTCAATAAAAATGATGGAGTGATAGTATTCATAAATGAACTCGATTATGATCAATCAAATATCAGTTTAGGCAACATGATAAAATTCGATAACAAAAAGATGATATTAACCTCGATATATCGATCTCTGAGTTCATGTCCATATGATTTTGATGAATACTTTTTCGACTATTTACAAACTGTTGATCCGAACGATATCCATGTTATAACTGGCGATATAAACATAGATTTGTTTTCAGAAAATGATTACATTGAAGATTATAAAAACAACTTGGAATATTTCGAATTCATTTCTTATATAAATGATATCACTAGACCAGATACCTCCACTTGTAAAAACAAATATAGAAA
>WOGO01005670.1:0-12265 GCA_015342085.1 Leptinotarsa defecta
GTTAAAAAGAATGAAGAGCCAGTAGAGGGAAATTTTCTAAAGTTCACCAATTCAGAGATAGGTAGATTAGGTAGAGATTTTACGATATTGGCGGCTATACTTGAGAAAAAATTTAAAGTCATTTTCAGTTAATTTCTCTGAGAAACACCTCTGTTTATTCTTCTTTCTGTGAAAATTCACAATGTTCCAGCTTGGCTTAGATTTGTTTTCAGCTTCAATAATATATGAATCATTTGCTAATTTTTTTGCATATCTGAGTTGCATATTGTAGTCTTTTTTGAATTTTTTAAAGTTATTTATATCTTCAGGTGCCTTTGTACTACTGTCACATATAATTTTCAGTTTTGATAGATTATCACGATGTTTTCTCAATTCGTCATTGAACCAAGACACAGGATTCACATTAAACCTCGATAATCAAGGTACAAAATGAAAATTACAGCAGAGTGAGAAAAAAAAGTGAAAATGAAAAGAATAAAAATTAAGCAAAAAATAAATTGAAAAAGATTTCAAACCGAGTTGCTTCACGATGTTCCGATTGTTAATACCCTCAATCGTCTTCGGGTGATGACTGAACTATTCCTCCGATGAATGACTATTTATAGGTCATTCGAGCACTCACCGGTTTAGCGGAAGTTGACCGTTTGACGGGAGTTGACCGTAATCTGCTCGATTACAGATTTCCATATGTTGCGTATCTCTACGCTTGCTTTGGCTGAATGCGTCATTGAACAACATATATGCAGCTTCTTTGAACTTCCTCCCAAACCAGTGGATGATCTCAACTTATGACCACTTGATGTTATGTTGATGATTCCAAACATGATCTGCCTTTCCCGATTTACTGATTGCTCCTCGCTGTGTGTTTTTCTTGTGCTCGAAAATACCGATTTCCAATGGTCTCTCAGTTTCACCGATATAGGATTTGCCGCACTCATAGGGTATTCGGTAAATACAATTCTTACGGATCTAGGGCAAGTTCTAATGTTGTACTTGGATCAAGTTCTTCTTATCCTGTCCGACAATCCTCTGAGATAGGGAAGTACAAGCACTGGTTATGATGACTTCTCTTTCTTGCGAAGCTCTTGCTGTCTTTTAGCCAAAGTCTATTCCATCATCACTTTGGTGTAATCACTCCGTTGAAGATATTTCTTGATGATGCCTAGTTCTTCTTCGAGACCGTCATTTGTATCAGAGTCCGAAAGTACGAAGCATTAGAGTTTTGATGATTCCTCTCTTGGTAAATTGTTGGTGATTGGATTTCTGTTTCAAATACTGTAATGTATTAGTGGGTTTTCAGTATATAGATGTTTTCCACTTAGCGTCGGTCCTCTTGACCAATATGTCTAGGAATGACAATTCTTTGTTGACTTTTCCATGGTGAAAGTAATGAAAGGTTTTACGCTGATCATATGCTTCAGAAAGGTGTCTAATCCTGTATTCTCATGAGTGTCCTTAACATATTTCAACCAGACTCGGGTCTTCTTGTGGGCTTTTTCAATGGCAAGAGTTTCAAAAAGCCCCGAGTCTGGTTGAGATACCTTGATAACACCTTCATAGTATGGAACCATGGGAATAGAGAACTTTCTGAAGCACATCAACAGTGTGAGACCTTCCATCACCTTCCTAATGGAAAAAGAAGTCAACAACGAATTGTCATTCTTAGACGCATTGATGAAAAGCACCGAACTAAGTGGGAAACATCTGTATACCGAAAACCCACTCACATGGGACACTTCCAGAGATTTCAAATTATATTAGACAATGGAAGTCCGAACTAGTAAAATTTACCATGAAACATTATCAACCACTTTTAAACAAATGACGATATTTTGAGACTAAAGTCAAAAATTTGAGATTCAAAGATGTAGTTTACAAGAAACAAATAATAAAAATATGTGACACTCCTGTACGTATCATTTGAAGATGAAAGTTTGTATGTAACATATCGTCTGATACAACTCGGTTGTCATTGAAATGTCGTAGTTGGAATATGTTTCCTGATATAATGACACTTTGAGTTGTATAAATTTATATCCCATTCAAGAGATGATACCAAAGATTCACTGAATTTGGCCTCTTGGAAAAATATTTTTCTAAATTAACGTGTCCACAAAATCATCAGTTTTTGTACATGTAATGAAAATAAAGCATTTGAGCTGAATCTTCAATGAGATTAGGTAGCAACTCACGATAATGATGATCAGACCATCAGTAAGGAATGCCTTGAACACAGTGATTTTTATTATACATATCTACTGATTATACTCATACTGAGTATCATTTTTTATTTTAATACCTATGTCTCAATTAAAACAGGTATATTTCAAGAAGAGATCAGTTTCAACTTATGAGAAACCTCCAAAGGAGGGAAGAAATCGACTAATTTCAGAATAAACTCTTCACAAAGATATGTAGATCATGCATAGAAGGTTTTTACACGAACAAACTGGGAGAAGAAGCCCCCTTAAAACATCTTTCAACATATAAACTTCGATGAGATTGTTCCATGTGAGTGAAATTTCTCGAGTACAAACTGAGTAGAAAAACGATATTTTCTGTATAACAGGTCTATTTTAAGAAGAGATCACTTTCTACTTATGAGAAACCTCCAAAGGAGGAAAGAAATCAATTAATTTCAAAATAAACCCTTCACAAAGATATGTAGATCATGCATAGAAGGTTTTTTCACGTACAAAATGGAAGAAGAACACCCCTTGAAAAATCTTTCATTATATAAACTTCGATGACAGTTTTCCATGTGAGTGAAATTTTTTGAGTACAAACTGAGTAGAAAAAAATATTTTCTGTATAATGTAATTATATAGAAGTAGTAGTTTAGAAATTACTTTTTCCCTCATGAAATTCAATGTTTAATTAAAAGTAACGGTTTCGATGATTAATGATATATACATGGTTATGAAAAGTTTAATTTGAAATTGCTTTCTTTTCTCCTTACGAAGTATATACACGCCTTAAAAAGCAATTGTATAGAGAAAAACGTGTTTTGTGAACTGTGTGGTGAAAATATCACAATAAACTGTTCCTTGCATACGTTATGGATTTTCATAAATAATCCGACGATTCCAGCACATATCTTTTTTAGGGGGATTCTTACATTTTTTATATAAAGATGAAGAAGTCGAGAGCCAGAACCATATACCTTAACAACCTAACCTCGTTGGGTTTGAACATTTTTCAAACAATCCTTTGATCAATTTTCACTAGACTGATACGATGACACCTGCTTTATCAGAAAGGCTACGCGCTGCTACTTCTGCTCATATATCCTTATAACAGGTCAGGATCAATGACAAAATAACTGAACAATGTTCAGTGTGAATAGTTATGTGTTTGATGGTTTTAATTTATCTAATTTTTATTGTAGATCAGACTTCAAGAGAGGAGGAATCAGTATTTATACAAGAAGCTGTACCTCTTACAGCAAATTGAGCTCAGAACAAGTTTGTATGGAAAAACATATTGGGGTATGTGAGATGAGTTACAGATTTAAAAATGATAATAAAAGTTATAATTATTTTTTTGTAATATCGTATTATCGCTCACCCAGTGGCAGAACTGATTTTTTTTGACAGAATACCGGATATTTTTGACTATATATATAAACCAACCAATTTTTATTCTTATACGGAAGATGCATATTTCAGTAACTTTTCTGAATTGCTTTCTTGTTTTAATTTAGTTTCTAAGGTGAAATGGCCAACTAAAATTAATACCAATACTGTCTCAAGTTTGAATCAACTTCATTGATAATAAAATTGTTTGTGTTCTTGACAATAATGTTCCAAATACTACTGGAGTTTTATCCTAACAGCAAACCATTATTTCCAATACCTCGACACGTGTTTCAATATCCAAGTGATCATCTTCAAGAGGAATATTGAACAGTTTAATCTTCCACCGCAGTAGTGCTCCCAAGCTGCGGTAAGGTCTGGAAAACAGTCTCTGGCGACCAGATATCGGAGTACATCGTTTGAAACTCTTCAATGACTGAGCCATTTATCCTATCAGCACATCTAAATATCTGAAATATAGGATGAAATGGAAAGAAGATCTAGAATGAATATGTAGAATTGAATACTGGGGCCAGCTGAAAATGTTTTCGAATAGAAAAAATATCAAAGTTTGCACAGAAGAAGACAGTGTTCCAATTGTAATGGACAATATAAAATGACTAGACTAACCGTTTGTTATCATAGAAGAATTAATTCCTAGGCGAAATGTTCGCGATGCTCGTTTAAAAACAGCCACAGGTACATTATAAGATAAAATGGGTTTGAGAGAGGCAGTTTGAATTAAAGAACAAAAAGGAAAGATTCAGCAGAAAATAACCAAAGATCCCAGGGAACCTAATGAAGACAAATCTCTATTCAGACCTAATGGTGAATCTGTTGTAGTCACGAGGTATTAAAATATAATTGGTTCATTCAGTTGATTAACGGAAAAACAGATATTTTTTTTAAACAGTTAGTAATGTTGATATGTCATTTTGAAAATAATTGTAACGTTAAGATTGTCATAGTAAACCATAATGTTTTAGTTGATCCTACTCTTACTTTGAAACTATTCAAACTCCATATTAGACGTTTTCAATCACTGATTAAGTGTTTTTAGACACCATTGAGTTGTGAAGCGATAGTGACAGGTCGTCAATTTCCGAATTTGAACTTCGACTCACACTTGTGTGGCTATTTTTTTACATATAGTAAGTTATCGAACAAGATCCTTCGTCAATGATAATTGATATATCAACAAACACATCAAAATAGCTAATGAATAAACTTCAGTAGGGATTTTGCAAAATACATATCTAATTTAAACTAGTTTTTCAGAAACAGCAATGAAGTAAGAATGTTTGAGGATATATTAAAAATGAGATCTTATTGAGAGTTACTTCAAAACAGTTTGATTGATGAATATATTGGAACAGTGAAAATCGATAATTCAAAAATTCATTTGGTATTTTTATGTTCAGTTTAATAACAAAACCATTTTCTATTTCATGCTTGGCACATATCAGCTTTTTCACTATTTTCAACTGAACAAAATGATTATGACGTCCATCTTCATAAAAAAATCGTGGAAAACTTCCATTCCAGAGAACGAAAGAAAGCAAATAATTTCAGAATAAAATATTCACGAAGATGTGTAGACCATGCAAAGGAAACCTTGAAAACTGGAAAAAACCCTCTCGAAACAACTACCTCCTTATAAACATTGAATTACACAAAAGTTCGGACTTCCATTGCCTGATATTATATAAAATGATTTGAAATCCCTGAAATAACTAATAAAAAAAAGAGTAATTAAAATTGAATCGCTGAAAATAACAACTATATTAACCAAAAAAAATTAAATAAAATAATAGTGAAATAAAATACAAGTAATAACAGAACAATTGTACAAAAAATAAAAATAAAATGTTAGGAAATTTCAAGCCAAGTTACTTCACGACGTTTCGATTGTTAGTATCCACAGTCGTCTTCGGATGATGACTGGACTAATTCCTCTGAGAGATGACTATTTATGGGTCATTCAAGTACTTTCATTTATCTCCGCTTTCCTTTTTCCACTTCACCGGTTCAATGGGAGATGACCGTTTGGCGAGAGTTGCTCATTTTTCGTTTGATTATGGGTTTCCATATGTTGCATATCTCTACGCTAGCTTGGCTGAATACATTGTTGGATAACACGTATGCTGCTTCTTTGAATGACCTCCTAAACCAATATTTCTCCCTGTGTATTATATTACCTTGAAACCACTCGATGTTATGGTGATAGGTCCAAACATGCTCTGCTATTCCTGATTTGCTGGTTTCCCCTCGCTCTGTGTGTTTCTTGTGCTCGGCAATGCTAACATTCAATGGCCTCTTAGTTTCGCCGATATAGGATTTTCCGCACTCACAGGGTATCCGGTGAATGCAATTCTTGGACTCGCAGTCCGCATTTAGTGGCCTTGTTTTCGTAAGGCTGCTACGGATAGTGTTTCCGGATCTGAAGCAATTCTGATGTTGTACTTGGATCCAATTCTTCTTATCATTTCCGGTAATCCTCTTGTGTAGGTGCAAGCACTGGTTGTGGCGGCTTTTCTTCCTTGCGAGGCCTCTGCTGTCTTTTAGCCAAAGTCTGTACCACCATCGCTTTTGAGTAGTCATTCCGTTAAAGATCATTTTTGATGATGTGTAGTTCCTTCTCGAGACCTTTCTTCATATCACATAGCCCGAAAGCACGGTTAAATAGAGTCTTGATGATTCTTTTTTTAGTCGATTGTTTTCGGCATAAAGATGTTTTCCACTTAGTGTAGGTCCTTCATTGTGAAAGTGATGGAAGGTATTACGCTGTTGATGTGTTTCAGTTCAGTATTCCCATGGTTCCATATTATGGATGTGTCATCAACGTATCTCAACCAGACACGACGTTTCTTGTGAGTTTCAAACCACTCCATATATATGTTGGCTATGTCTGGTGAAAGTGGCGATTCCATTCTTGTGTAAAGAATTCGTCCTTCAGTTGGGAATAACAGTTTCGTACACAGCATCCTAATAATTCCATAATTACTTATAGGTATATGTGAATTCGTTCTATCTTCCAGGACCCCGTCTTCGGATAGCTTCCTCTGTATGATTTGAAGTGCTTCTTCGACCGGAAAGTTGGTGTAAAGGTTTCCACGTCGTTAGTTGATCTTCCTGTGTGACTTCAATTACACCTAGTAGTTCGACAAAATGCCTTGATTTCGTCACAAAAGACGATATTTGTTCTCTATCATTTTCAGGACTCAGATTATGCCTAATTGAAGACTCTCATTTATAGACTTCTCGGTATTGAGATGCTTCATTAATTATATATGTAGCTCACCAAGCTTTATTATGTATGTAGCTTACCAAGTTATCTATATTGAAGAATAACCATTCAATAGAATCCCTACATTTGTTGTCGAAAATCGTAAAAACCTATGCTTTCCGTAATGATGAAAATATCTTTAGTAGATAGTGACTCCGTCAAGATGAAACTTGAAGCAGATGTCTGTGGAAAGATAAATATACAAAAAACTGCTTTAAGCGGAGACCACATATACGCGATTGCGACCGCGATCGCGATCGCGACTACGATCAAACGCATTTATCGTAAACACTAAGTCGCACATACTTGTTACGACCTGTTAGCGATAGAGTGAAAGTCTACAGCGTTCGATCGTGGGATAGTCGACGATAAGCAATTAAACGCAACAGGTTACGTTTATCGCAGATCGCAAACAATAAAAATGGAAGATTTCACTGAAAAATTAATATAAAACGTAAAAAAACATAATGTGTTGTATGATATGTCACATGCTGACTACAAGAATGTACGCATAAAAAATTAAAGTTTGGGATGAAATTGCGAAGGAGATTGGAAAACATACCGGTAAGTAAAATATTAATTTTTTCAAATAATAAATTTATTATGAGTCACTACCTGCTCATAATAAATTTATTATTATGGGTTTATAAAGTACTGAAATAAGTGACAAATTTTTCGCGAATGGTAAAAGCTAGATTGACTGCTCTCCTTCCTTCAACTGGAACGTTTTGGAATGCTTGTATTTGTACTGGCCTATCGTTATTTTGTTGTACATGAAGAAATTGTTCGTCAATATTTTTCCCGTAAAAAGTTGAGCAATACGCAGGCTGCTTTTACAAGTTTTTGGCTGTTTCCACTTTCACTTCTAATGGTCTAACACATGGAAGCACAGCACATGGAAGCTTTTAGATCTTTTTTGCAATTTGCGCAAACAGAGTCCAACATTGCTAGTACTGATGATATAGCAGAAAGTCCTGAAGTAGTAGATGAAGGAATTGAAGCAAGCAGTACACAAAAAAAAGCTACAGAGAGTTCAGAAAACGTTAACGAAGCCAGTACTGGAACAAATGTATAAGAAAGATCGGCACAAATCTCATATATTCATAATTCAAGCCAGAAAAAAAAGCGGTAGAAAATTCGGCATCGAACAATTCACTTTTTGAATAAAAAGTACTCGGATGTTAAAAATAACTGCGACAGCATAGATTTACCTTTTCAAGGATATGCTGCAAGCGTTAAGAAACTGTCACTCGACGCCAGACTATAGTGAAATATAAAATCGCCAATATCATAATGGGAGAAGAACTGGCTCAAAAAGCGAAAACTCTGACGGAAAGTCGACCGGGTACATGTTTTTCAAACAATTCCACTGCTTCATCTTATACATCGAATATTATGCCATATGACAACTCATCGTTAAACTCGTCCAATATACGTGAGACTGATGACAATTCTTCTGCTGCAACGTGGTATGAAGATTTTTACCATTCCAACGTGTGAAATCCATACATATTACATATACTTTTCAACTGAATAAAAAAGTAAAGTATTACGAAATAATTATTATATTACCTCAATGTGACTGCTAGTCGTTCTGTTGCCCCAATCGGTTCTCTAAATGTAGTTTGCTCTTTTGTAATGTCGTCCCTGATAAGATTCAATATTTCATCAAAACTTTCACAGTCCATTCTAAAATAGTGTAGAATCGATTTGCATCTTTCCGGAGTTCAGGGTATAACTTATGAAATTCGCCTTTTTCTTTAGGTTTTTTGTTAATTTCGTGCACCCAAACATTCCGCCTTTTCCTTCTAAAATATTCATTAAATACTAGTTATTAATAGCCTACATAATATTTAACCATTTTTTGCTTACAAACCGTTGTCTATTATTATCATCTTCATCCAATAATATTGCAAGAAGCAGTGATTCTTCTTCCAAGTCACACATTTTTAATAATGCGTCGATTGTAGGTCGCTATCGCTTATATGTGTTTGCTTTCCAATGCGATCGCTATCGCCATTGCTATCGTTATCGTGATCGCGTAAGTGTGTTCTCAGCTTTAGTCCTTAACTCGCATAAGTTTTGGAGTTGTCATTCGTAGGGGGGCGACAGCTGGTTGACGGAAAAACAGATTTTAAACAGATTTCTTTTTAAACAGATTAGTCTTTGCGGATCTCTTGTTGTGTTTCTCATATTGTTCTGGAATACTGAATTTCTTACCTTATGAGATTCAGTGCCTCATATGCTGAGCTGTCTTTATCACTACTTACCTGTTTTGGAGATCAACTGACAGTGATAGTTGTATTTTTATATCGGTATATATATACATATATACTTCACATATATACAAAAGTAACAATTGGCTTATGGTAGATGTAATATGTGTTCATACGCAAAATAATCAATAAAATATTTTACTGATAAATATCCTTTCCTTTTATTATCATATTATCATACATAAAATTGAAGTAATAACCTGATCTTTTCTCGAATTAATCAATTTCAATATTGCATAGTTCAACTTTGATTAGTTTCTGTCGGGCGTCTGGAGAATCTGTGAACCTACTGGTTCACTGTTAGCGAATGCTTAACGGTACGTTGTGCCCCAATTTGTTCTTCCTGATCTCACAATTTTACCAATAGAAAAGTTCAAATAGAGCACTGTTGGATTATACTAATGATATTAGAAATAAAAACACACGGTAGCAAGTTCTTTGTTTACACAGGTCTTGAATTTCATCACTTAGTTGAAGTTGTTGCCGTTTATGTCAAAATTATTCTGAAATGGAGTACTACAAACACGCTCGTGATTTCAACAAGAATAATTTGGGAATATTACGTTTTTTCTCTGACACTGTTTATCAGTGTTACCATGAAAACTGAGGTTATCGTGTTACACAATTTTTTACAGTCTCCATATTAAAGTGGATCGTTTCAGCTTGAATGCCATTTACATATCTATTTTTTATTATTTCAGTTAATAATTACTCGGATTTTCGTTCCTGATATGGTGGTGGACGGACGTGTTGACAGCGACCGTCCACAAAGAAGGCATGCGGACGTCATTGTTGGGGACGAAGTTCAGTTTGTGTTGTGAATGTCTGCCGTCATAGAATGTGCCATCATTAGATTAAAAGTGTTTTGTGAACGTTCATAAGTGTTATAGAGAAACAACACTCCCATTCACGCCGGTTGGAGGCCGGGGTGGACCGGATGTCCACGTGGGAGTGCTATAGTGGATTTATATAACTCCTGTCCCCATTCACGCCGGTTGGAGGCCGGGGTGGATCGGATGTCCACGTGGAGACAGGATTTCAACAATTTAAGTGTTGATTATGTGAAAAAATTTGGAAGTCTCCAAAAAATCTTTAGGTGTTTTTTATATAATAATAAAAAAGTTACATAAAAAAGGGGTGGCAGCATTGCTGCGTGCAAGACAGCTGCACCCCCTCGAATCGAGCTGGCTAAATGCGCCTATTGGAAGCAAAAGCCAAGGATTTTTAAGTGAAGTGAAGTGTCCGAGACTATTTCAGACTGTTTGAGATTTTTTGGTTATACGCATCATGTCTTGCGCAGTTTCCAAACAGTTTTGGATATTAGAACCAGAACAAACCTAACATTTAATCAGTTCGGACTTCCAATGTCTAATATAATATAAATATAAATTAACAAAAAACTGAAATTACAAAAAAATAACATACAAGCAACAACCAAATAAATAAAAAATTGAAATATTAATAAATGCAGACCAGAGACCTAGAATCAGGACTACTGCACCTTCCAACGTGCATTTCCCAAGATGGCTTAGAAATTTCGTATTAACTCCGATCGGACTCGAACTAACTCTCACAATAGCGATGGTTACATAAATAGGACTCACTAACCAATTGACTACCGTCTCATTCATTCATTCATTAGTGTTGAAATACTTTGACTTCCCGTCCAAAATTACCAAAAGTATAAAATATATAGGTTAAAATCGCTGCACTAATAATCGTTCGCAATGCCCAATCATTCAATGATGTTCGAATGGAAACAACGGAGTTTCACTGGAAAACAAAATTGCCCCAGAAAAATATGTCTTGTCATCGCTTTGTAGAAAGAAGTGCATGAGAATCCAATAAAGCTGACATGAAAACTACAATAAGAAACGTGTTTGTGTTGTGTATGAAAACAGAAGCATGGTTTCGTGCAGTAGTGAATTCAACGAAGCGGTGCGTGTTATATCTTAAATCAGTTTCCTCTCAAGAATCCTTCTCGAATGCTGCTATTTTATTTAGAGGGGAACGATAATGTAGTGGTGCAGATCACAAAAAAAAACGCAAGATGAATTAAAATTCGTTCAGTTGCAAGTTTGAAAAGAGCATCATACAACGTACAACAACGGTAGTGAGCTCGTATTTTTTGATAAATCATAAAACAAAGTTCTCGCCGCGTCTGTGTGTTTGACCACGATAAGCTCGAAAACTACCGAACGGATTTTCATGCGGTTTTCAACAATGGACTGAGTGATTCAAGAGAAAGGTTTATTTGTTTTGTTCATTTATTTTCTTATAGGATACAGTCATCAGATTTATTTTGATATCTGTCGAAGTGTTGATACACGGGATATTTCTTCGTCGCTTTTGGGGTTTTGTTCGCGAGATGGATCTGTAACTAGTTAATATATCTTTCTCTTAGATGAAGTTTTCATACATGTCGAACCGCGATCAAGTCCATCGAGACTCTAGCACACTCAAATTCAGATTTTATTGAGCATTTTTTTCTGTTAAAATCAACAGATTATGAATCGAAAATATGAAATCACATATACAATTAGAATGGATACCTAGAAATATTAGGAAATGAAACGTGAAATACAATAAAACGGGTGACGACTGAACTATTCCTCTCAGAGATAACTATTTATGAGGTCATTAGAGTGCTTTCGCTCCACTGGACCTTTTCTGCGGGAGTTGACCGTTTTCCGCTTGATAACAGGTTTCCATATGTTGCATATCTCTACGCTAGCTAGGCTGAATGCGTCATTGGGCAACATATAAGCAGCTTCTTTGAATTTTCTCTCAAAGTAGTGTTCCACGCTGTGGATTACCTCCAAACATTCTCTACTATTCCCGATTTGCTGGTTTCTCCACGCTGTGTGTTTTTCTTGTGCTCGGCAATGCGCATTTTCATTGGCTTCCTAGTCTCAGCGATATAGAATTTTACGTATTCACAGGGTATCACTCAATAAAGGGGGCAAACCGCGGACACGTGTTTCTGGCTACTGGCCTCATCATCGCGGTGCAGCCAATTGCAAAGATGGAAAACAACTGGTTACCAAAAATGAAAAACTTCACATATGCACGGTGTCACCAACAGGAGCTAACCGCACATTTGTGGTTTCAATTAGAAGACCTAGCAT
>WOGO01005671.1:0-12265 GCA_015342085.1 Leptinotarsa defecta
GTTACCGACTCTCTGCACTCAGTCAGTGCGTTTTATGAGGAGCAGCAATGCATTATAGAATGTGTTTGACTTTGTTAAAAAAATGGAATAATTTTTTTGTTTTTTGGTGCATCTTACAGTAACAAATTAGCAACAAAGTCACCTTCATTTATTTGATCCATGAATTCAAATTTTAGTCGGTTTCATGCTATCTTAACAGAAAACTAAGATTGTTGTCAATTTTTCGCGAACGGTTCTAGCAACCAAATTAACGTTCTAGCAACTATTCAGCAACAAAAAAGCAACAAATTCACTTTTTTTTTCCTTTTTATTTTCATTAAATTTTCACCGCCAGTTCTTTCAGACCTGAAAAAGTAGGGATTTTTGAAAATTTGTTGGGTAGGAATATTGAAATTGCCTTCAGTAAATTTTATAACAGTTTTAACTGTTTTCTTTCCTGCATATAATAAAAAGAACATTCTTATCGACTTACTATGTGTTGGAGCAAACTGCAGATGAAAAAGAAACACATGTAATCTACAGAACATCTCCCTCAACATCACTATTCATTCCCGTGAAAGATCCCTGTATCCTCGAGAAATATTCAAACATACGTTGAGTGGCATTAGCGCAGAAACCTGAACGACTTTTAAAAGAGCAAACTCGAGTCGAAAAGGAGATATCAACAAAAAAGGTCCTGTAATCCGGCTTACGCTACACTTCTCTCCTTTTCAGAAGTTAATCAGATTATAAGGGAAGTTACGTTATAAATTACGAACAGTCCGAAAGTATAGTGGAAATCTAGGAGATACAAAATAAAAGTCGACTGAAATTGTTTAAAACGGTAAAAGTCGTTTATTCACGGGGACAAAGCGTTAGATACAGCTTTTCTATGAAATATAAACAAGATAATATTCCGCTGGTTCCCTCATATCCTCATGGTTTCGTGTAGCAAACAGGGTGTTAGTGGTATTTTGAAAAATCTACGAAGGAGTTTGAAGCAAAATGATTACTTCAAAAGATTTGAAAGATTTCAAAATTGTTAAACTTCGAATGATTATCAAATCCAATCTAATTTTCCTTGAGATATCCATTGTTATAATATGAAAAACGAGATATTATACTGAGTATTTTGAAATCGTACATATTAACACTGCAAATAACACTGCAGGCTCATAGGTTGATTGCATTTCCTCTCCAATCTTTTCATGATAGCGATTAAACCAATCTCCTTCAATAGTTTTGTACTTTATTGGATGTTTGCCTCTACTGATATCCTTCCGGGTATGAGAGAGAAAGAGAGAGAGAAATATATTGTCCAAAACAATGTTAAAGAGTGATTTTTCAAATATACAAAATATTTACAAAAGTAGAAAAACCCTATAGTAATCAGTTGAAAATTAAACATATGTCAAATATAGATAAAATGAGTGGGTATATAAAAAAATCACATAAAAATTAACTGAAAAAACGAATAAAATACAAATGATACATACTGAGAATAAAATCATATCTAAAATAAAAACATAGCAGAGTTTCACTGTAAAATTCCTCGAGATTATTGAATCCCAATTTCAATAGATCTTCTTTCATTATTTTTCTGAATTTGTAATAATTTTTCTCCTTTCTGGGTACGTAATCATATATTATTTTGCTTTCATAAATCATAGAGTCCTTTATCAAAGTAGATTTCGGAATAGGGAGAGATATTTTATTTTCCGATATTTGCCTTGTAACATATTTCATTCGACTAATTGGGTTCTGTGTATTAAATATACAGACTCTAGATTATAAATGCAGGTGAGGGTTAAAATGCCCTTGCTACTAAATAATGGTCTACAATGGTGCTCAGTTCATTTGTGAAAACTTTAAGTGCATAAGTGGAATGAAAGCCAGATGATTTGAATACAAAAAAAAAATGGGCCTAGAACTGATCCTTGTGGGACACCAGATAAGATCTCTCCACTGGATGATAGTTGTCCATTCGATTGTACTATTTGTTTTCTATCGCTTAAGTATGAGGCAAACCAGTCATAACAAGCACTTCTGAAACCATAGAAGCAGAGCTTCTTAAAAAAGAGACTATAATTTACGCAATCGTTGTTGAGATTCGTATAAGCATGCTCAAGAAAATGAAAAATTGCATCATTGGGGCTTTTTGAACTTTGAAAACCAAACTGGTTTGAGTGTTCTGCGATCCAGTGCGTCATATTCGCAGCGATATCTGTCCATTTGTTATATGTCTTGCTGTTGAAATCTCCATTATGCAGCCCTATTTTGTTCAGGTGTCCACTGAATAGATAAATGTTGAGTGGGTAACCCTGTAATTATGATGAGCCAATCGCTTCTCTATTGAAGCGGTTTTTCAATTCATTTCGCACCTCTTCATAAAGGTTTAATCGTGTATATTCCGAGATGAATATTCAATAACGATTTATGTTTCTTACCAACCCAATTTTAGTATCTAAGCAACCCAAAATGGAGTATATTTTTTCCAGGTCACTCATGTTTTCAGTTCTGCGTGGCAGTTCCATAAAGTCTCTTTTCCATTCTTGGATTCATCAAGTCCATTGCGCAGCCAATCGGCATAAGCGTATCAATTTCCCCAAAAATATTTAAACGCCCATTTCGTTCAGGCCTCAAATCAATCAATATTTCTGTTATTTGGTTCCATAACAGTAGGAATAGGTTCAACCTGAAGAATGTTCTCTAAGCATTCAGTCTATCCTCATTGAGCTCGTTTCGTCTATTTCCCTCCTCCTCACTGTCTGAAATATTGATTCTTAATGATAGTATATCGAATGCGCCCTTATTTCACAGAGAAGAAACTGAAAGCAATTCCAATGTTTCTGTTAACATATTCTGGTTTTGATGTGACCTGATATAAAGCAGTCTTCATTGACATATCCGTTCTGTACAAATATGGAGTCAAGCAGTGGTCTATTAGCCGGTGGCAAATCCCGAATATGTTTTCATGCAAATGATATGAGACTGATATAATTTTACCCAAATGTACCACCAACCACTCCTTCAAACCCTTCAAGCGGTGTCTAGTTCTGAATGTGTCCACTTTGAATATTAGACCCAGGCGAACTTTCTTATAGTATCTTCTCCTGTTTTGGTCTACTCCCTGTTGCTTTTTTCAGATCATTCATTGAGAACTGAGCTTCAGAGTATTTTATAGAGTCCGGTAGATACTTGAGTTTGTCCGGATCTTCAGTATTGGTCCCTTATAACCGATTTCTCTTTCGCAGGTTCCTCTTGTTTGTTGCTTCCTCTGTGGAAGATTATCATTTGAGCAGATAGAATTTCTGTTTGATCTCTGATAGATTATAGAAAATGGTCGTTGATACCTGATACCAACTCTGAGCCTTTGGAATCCTTATTTCAATCCTATTTAGTTCGAACGAATTTCCATGTATGCCTTGTAGGCTTCACAGATTATTTTTCGGGGATTTTAATTAGATTTAATCGAGGTATGAGACCTTCCAATTACGAAATGTATATACCAGTGATCCGAATAGATTTCTTCGTCAGACACACTCCATCTCTCAATATAGTTACTTATAAATGTATTCATCAATATTTAGGATGTCTGAATTGTTCGTCATTATTAAATGCTTTCGTTGGTAATTACACCCGAGTCGGGTGGTGTGTATTCATATCACAGCCATTTGTGAACTGTGATCCGTCTACTAAGCAGACCTCTACTTGTTGTTTTATATTTCTGGTTTTTGGCGAATCTAGACTATCGTAAGCGAGGGAAGCTAAGCCACCGACGATTTCCTCAGATGCTCCCTCACCTGCTACAAAAGTTACTCATTGGCATTATCATCTATCTACACTACACGTTCTCTGAGGTTTTTTTATGAATCAACTACTATGGATCTTTACCAATCCCGAAATTTTTCCCTGTTAGTAATGTATGATGTTTCATGTGGAAACATTATTTTATGTTATGTTTTTCCCCGTGGGTTGACCAATAATTGATTACACTGAATAATCAAATTTAACTTTATTCCACTTTAAATACAAGAAACATCTCAACTAAACTTCAACTATTATCTGAATGTATATCGCCTTACTAAATCACTTCGCATACCGCACTGTAACGTACACTTGACTGTGTCGATATGCTCGAGGCTAGCGTTCGTAATCGAATGCAGTAGAAATTTCGCCTAAGTTCCATCGAAATCGGTAGCATTATTCTTGCTGCTTCTAGAGCGGCACGGAACATCGTACATTCGCGCGCTCTCAGCTACGTCACGATTGGTTTGTGACTACCAGTGGCAGCTGGCGAAAGTTTCTTTACAATATATTGGTGCCATTTGGTACCCTATATTTTAGTGTATTCAAAACTTTTATACTTATTGAACCCTATTCGACGAATTCGCTTCTGGATATATGACAACTAGTTTTGGTCCGACATTTTCCACTGATTTGATATGATGTAGATATGTAATATCATTGAGTTTACTTTCAGAATGCAAAGAACTTCAGACAATTTCATGACTTTTCTGGCATCCCTCTTCAACACCTCTTATTTTTTCCTACTTAATTAACCTATACTCTAAACTAATATTATAAATGTGGAACTTTTTGAGGATGGATAAATGTATGTATGTATGTTTGTGGCCCTTTCACGCCTAAATGACTGAAAGGATTCAGATGAATATTTACATAAATACAGCTTATACATTATAATAACATAAAGGCTACAATTTACAGAGGTTTGTGTAATTTAGGTCATAATATAACGATAAGTATCAAGTAAGTCAGAAAAATTCTTACTACCTTAGAGCTAGCTATCTTGGCGTGCGCTGCCTATGCCGTTGGAGTTACATAATAATGTTGGATTAGGTTAGGTCCAAAGTGAGTGGGTCTCTTCGACCCTCCTCCGCAACCCGCAAGGGTGTATTGTGGCTCACACCTATTCACACTCGACCAAATGAACCCAGCTTCTTAACAAATCCGATTAGTTTGCATGGTGAGTGTACTGCTCTGCCGAACTCTAAAAACTTGAAACGATCCCCAGCGGGGCAAGCACAAAGTATGTGCTCTATTGTTTCATCATTTTCTGAAGAGAGGCCACACATACTGTCTTCCGACAGCCCGACTCAAATGACAGTGACGTGTAAGAGGGCCTGTTAGACATCGTAGTTCGTACCTACTGTAGTCCAACAACTGTTTGGTATCAAGCTTCGAAGGGTGAATAAACTCCTTGGAATGAGCCAATCCTGGGAGATTTTGCCAGAAATCCATAAATCTTCTTGCAATCCAGGTCTTCAATCTTTGTTTGGCAGAGCCTAAAGCGATGCCCATGATAGGTTCTGGTCCAATGAAACTGCTTGCTTCATCGTGCTGTAAGATTGTTCATCTTAAATCGTTCTAAATAAAAGTCCGCGATAGTATATGTCTATCTCAGAATGTTGTAGCCACTATACGCAAAAAAATCTGAGCAATAAATACAAGGCACATTTTAGAACCTACCTGCATATTTCAAGATTTTATGTTCAAAAGCTTCGGCTGTAAGTCAATATATGAGTGTCAGTCAGTCAATAGGTACCCACTTATACAATACTAGCTTTCCCCTGTTTTACCCGTGTTACTGCAGTAACCTACCCTATGTGTTATTCCAGGTCATGATCTATCTATAAACTCACATTTGAATCTATTGATCTGTTTAGGAGTAAAAAAGTAGAAAACGTAAATACATACATTACATTCATTCATCCTCACAAACTTTACACATTTATAATATTAGTAGGAGTAGGATTAGTAGGATTACCAGTGTATTTCATTTTTATCCTTTCAGTTCTTTTTGCTGGTGCTATTCAGTATTGTTTTTGTGGACACCTATTGTTTGACTGATACTCTCATATTAACATACAGCCGAAGCAAATGAACCTAGAATTTTGAAATATGCAGGTACGTTCTTTGTATAGCGTAGGTAAATAAGCATCAAGAAAAGGAATGAGGAATTTTCACCCCCAATGTATTCGTGTAGAATGTAATTAATGGAATTATTCTTTGAATATAGCATTTGGTTGTATAACTGTATTTATTCATTCTAAAATCAATTAGGTTCTTTCCAAAACAAACCTTTCCTAGAATAAATTAAATTGCGGCTTTGTAGAATAATGAGAAACGGAACCTATAGAAACAATTTCCTCAATCAATAAACGATCGGAGTTTTCAAACTACAACTCAAACCTTCATTTTATAGGCGACGGAAACATCTGGCAAATAACATCCGTGCCGAGCCAGCAACAAATCCTTCAAACTCAGCAACAAATCCAACAAGACTGCAACGAGCTAATGAATGGAGAGGCACTCACCTGTCAAGAACTTCTCGCTCTAGGGGCCATCAATGCAGCACTGCCGACGGGGCAAATAGTTTTGGATACGTTCTTCAGCTCACTCTCTAAGGGTATCAACAACAGGCAGAAGACCGGAGAGGAAATGTACATTCAGCAGATACCGGAGGACGATTATTCCTGCTGTCAAGATCTGTGGCATTGCGAGTCGGAGTACAAGAACGAGAAACGCTCGCAATTTTACATCGCCTGCTGCCTCGTCATGAAGGGGATGGTCAAATCTTTCAAAATGCTTAGGAGATGCATCAAAGTTCTCGTCGAACACAAGCTTTTTCAGAATGGTATTCTATTAGCAATTCTGATAAATACTTTATCGATGGGCATTGAACATCATAAGCAATCCGAGATACTGACACATGTCGTTGAAGTCACGAATGTTATTTTTTCCGCGATATTCGCCGTGGAAATGGTTCTCAAAGTGGTTTCAGAAGGACCTTTTGGATATATTTCGAATGGGTTCAATGTCTTTGACGGCGTCATAGTAATTTTGAGGTAAGTATTTTTCATTTGCTAAAGGTCACAATTGAAAAACGCAAAGTTAATTTCATTCGCATGAATTTTGAAAGAAATAGTCATCTTTCTGAAATAAGGCTTCCTAAAAATTGGAGAAAAGTTGAGAGATTTAGTTTATCATAGAAGCCCCAATTTATGATATTGAAACCACTCAAGAATTTTCTGCTTGATGAATGGGGGTTTCCACATATTGATGTTTCCGTCTTATTTGGGAATTCTGACCATTTTCGTATTTCAAAATTTTCCATTTTTATGCCCGAATGCACTCAAAAAAATTGCAAACCTAGATATTTTCATGATGCGTTCGATAGTACGCCACAGTATAAAGATACGACGGTCGACCTAACTGGTTGAAGACCCATTGAAGACCAAAAATTATGAATTTCGATTCGAATGATACTTATATAGTGCATTTCTTTAATGTCTTCTCCCCCCTTCATTTTTTGAACAGGTCAACCAAAAAAATTGAAATTTGGAATAATGAAATTATTGCATGAAATTGCAATGTTCACAGACAAAATTGCCATTATTGGAGTGATACCAACCCTCACGTTTTCCGGGAAACACATACCCAATATCCAGAAAAAATTAACGTTTGCGCAGGAATATAAGAAACCATATTGTAGGACCCCTATTTATTAATCAAAATTCAACAGAGGAAGTATATTTGAATATGCTTGAAATAGTGTTGACCCTCTCATCAATGACATAATGGAAGCGAATCCTAATGAATTCGATATGGATATTGTATTCCAACAAATAATAAACTATTTGGATATCACTTTATCCGGTCGTTGGATTGACCGTCGAGGTCCTACAGAATGGCCAGCCCGCATGCCAGATTTGACACTTTTGGACTTTATTTATGGGGCTTTTCGAAGCAAAAGGTGTACGAAACTGAACATGCTTCAATATTGGATATACCGCAGGGAATAATAAATATTTGTAGAGATATTGACGTTACTTACTGTGTTCTAAAATGTTCGGCGTGAAATATCGGATAGACTGTTCATATGTCAAGAAGTTCAAGTGAACAAAATTATTAAAAGTTTCGTCATTTTGTAGTAGATAGTAGAAGATACTGGCATTATATTCTAGGGTTGTGAAGCATTTGTCATGAGCTTCAAAAATATGTATCACAACACCACCCTTTCCATTTAATTTTTTTCCCAGATGGCGCCCAGTCGCCATCCAATGCATTAATGCATTAATTTCATTATCCCAAGTTTCAATTTTTTGAGTTGACACGTTCAAAAATAAGAAGGGGAGGGGGACATTAAAGAAATGCACTGTATATTGATAATTATTCCAAGGATTATATGTAATTTTTTTTATTCATATAATTAGGCTGTAATAGCTTGTTTGGATAATAAATAAATGAATAAATAAACAAATAAATCAATAAATAAATGAATAAATAAATAATAAATACCTTATTCAAATTTATCATCATTATGTGAAAGTTTTTTTCCGAGATTTTTGACCGTGGTCTGAAGGTGTGCGTGCAGTTTCGTTTACTACTGCGGTATATATTATTGAAGGCTATAAGGTAACAGTCGCAGTGCTCGAATTGTTGTTCCCGTTGTTCCCAACGCAGAAACTACAATACTGGAATATAACTCACAAATAATAAGTTATTACACAAATAATAATATAAAATCAGAATCAAATACCAGCATTTTATTTTTTGAGTTGGGGAGAACTGGAACAACAGCTCGAGCACTGTGACCGTTCTCATCGCTTTTGATAATGTCTACCGCAGTGGCAGACGTCAGGCATAAAAACCTGCAGACCACAGCGAAAAAACCCGGAAAATAGCTTTCACATAGTCATCTCCGGCCGTAAAAGTTTACATTCCTTGAAAATTATAAATCAATGTTTTCGATTCTTCAACAAAAAAACAATCATTAACATATCTTCGTTTTTTTGAATAAATTATGCTGCTGTTTACATCCACGTATTTCGAAATAATGGGGAATATGTTTATGTGTACATTTGAAATACCTTCACGGCAGCAAGCAATTGGTATTTTCAATTGCCGTGTATTAGATTTTTATGAAATAACTCAAATAATTCTTGTACCTAGACACTTCAATATCTTTTAAATACGTTTGATATTGTACTGAATGGAGTATCTATACATGACATTACGATGTCATCGATGACATACGTAGATCAAACTTATTCTGTGACCTTAAAAATAGTAATTCATGAATAGTGTGTATTTTCTATAGTACTGAAGAGTACTAGAATAGTACTATTGGTACTGAAGAGCCCTAAGGCAAGTGTCTTACGGCGGAATATCGATGTCTACCAGTGAGGATGACAGTGTTCCATGTAAGTGAAGTTTTTACCTTTCGTTTAGTATATTGTGTAGAGATCCTGTGAATGGTATCTGATTTAATTCCATAACGAATGTTTGTAATACAAACTGACTAGAGAAAAGTATTTTTAGTATAATTCAGTGCGCATATGAAAGTATTTTTTTGAAAGAATTTTTCTTTCATGTAATTCAATGTTTAATGAAAGTAGCTGTTTCAGAAGGGTTTTTTCTTCCAGATTGTGTCTGAAACTTACTTCTTTGTATGATCTGCACATCTATGTATAGAGTAACTTCATTTAAAGTTTAGACCTTCTTTCCTTTCTTTGGAAGATTTCCACATTTTTTTGTATCAAGATGGAGTATTAGAAAGCGAAAAACTTTCTCTCCTAAAAAATGATTCAATCCTTAAAATATATCTCTTTCAAAATATCTATACATATTTGTATGATTTTGTGCTACTAATCATGTCACATCTAGTTGATACTGAAAAATATTGTTTGAAACAGAATTATTTGTTAACCCACTATAGCTCCAATACGAACGACAGACACCTTTAAAAATTTTAAACTTGTTTACACACAAGGGTAAACCCAACATTTATTGGGGTTGTGCATCATTTCAGCTCTTCGTATTGATACTGAATAAATTTTACTAAAAGTTAATGCCATCTTATGTAGATTTGATGAGGATGAAATAAGAACTCCAAGACAAAAATAATGAAAAGTTATATCAATTAGATGTTTTAAATTTTTGAATCCCTTTTTCGATTGAATCGGCTGATGAAGAAAATCCATAGTAATTTCATATGAGCTATGTAAATGAGAAAACAGGCTCACCAATTAGATTTAAGTAGATCACCATAACAGAACTTGTCTTAAAAACCGACATTGTATTATTGATGTAGAATGATATATGCTCTAGGTAATCATATAAAAGTGGAGTAGATGCTTTAAGTAATCATGATCAAAAAAGTACCTAACTAATGATTATGTGGGGTGTCATTCACCATTCACCATGAAAAAGCTACTGTGATATATTTTTCGAAAATAAAGTTTGTGTAGATCAAATCCAAATTAGTCAGTAAAAGTATCATCAAATTTGTTATCCTTGGGAAAACTACAGTTGAAAAGAAATCAAGGAAATTAAGGAAACATGTATGCCTCTAGGCAATAGTTGAATAGGTCTTCATATTATTTTCAAATGAAAGTGTGTGTGTGAAAAGTATGAATTAATATCGTTATAAAGGGTAGCGGATACTTATATCATAGGCTTCCAAAGCCCTGATTTGAGACTAACAGATTTTTTTCTATGTAGTAGAATGAAACTAATTGATTGTCTATGAATTATTGGAATTGATGAATTCAATAAAACATTTTAATAAAAGAATATTCCAGAGGAATTTCTAGAACCACTATGAAGAATGAAGTTAGTGAAGTTTAAAAAATTTTGAAAGCCATTTTGAAGTATCCTCAAAAGTTGTGAATTGATCCATTTTTACTCTCCTGAAAAGAAGAGCTTTTCAAATTTCACATGCGCTCATTATTTTGTTTCAATTATATTTAATTTCGTATCTTTGTCGAAGAGCAAAAAAATGACTTTTGAAAAATGTATACGTAAGCTGTGTGGAATTTTTCATTTGAATAAGGTAGCTTTTATGGTCATTTCAATTTTTTAATGATTTTATTCAGCTTGCCCTGATTGTTTGAATCAAATTTAGTAATGGAAGTTTGACCCCTTTCCTGTTCACATATTGATCTGACATTTTGTACACACCTTTTGTTGTAATGACAATATAATTTAATAAATTATGTATCATTGTGAATCCAGGATGGCCGTAACTACAAAATGGCGGATTATATATTGTATCACAAGGACCTAAATATGGGTATTTTTTGACAGGGCTTGACTAGTAAAATAGTAGTACACTTTAAAAAAGATGCAAATTCAAGATGGCCGCAGCTACAAAATGGCGGAATACATATTATTCCACAACTACCTCAATATGGGTATGAAATGACAGGGCTTGACTAGTAGAATAGTAATATATGTACTAAAAACTGAAAAGTAATTCGGAAGGTCCTAGGTAGCAGTCATCACACCACTCTCGTCAGCAATCTGCGATATTGATCAGATAAAAAAATAATAAATTTGTTGGGCGTAGTATTCACATATTTACTCAGGTTACGTTATGCACAACGATATTATTATTTTTTATCTGATCAATATCGTAGATTGCTGAGGAGAGCGGTGTGATGACTGCTACCTAGCACCTTAAGAATTATTTTTTAGTTTTTAGTGCCTTATCTACATCAGTATTATCTTTTTTTCCAATGAAACCGTTCAACATATTTTTTTACTCATTTTATTATTTTTGGTACCATAAAATTTATTGGTAACGATGTTTATTAGTGTCAACGACTGGATTGTCTATTACTGAGATAAAAACCTTGAAATTGATTGTTGTATTGGTTTTTACGACGGTGTGTAATGATCCATCCATTCTCGAATTCAATATACCAGTCTGCCTCTGATTTGCTTGTGGTTTGAAACGATTTGTTGAACATTTTTTTACGCGTAGTTTCTTTCTACTTAATTTGAGTATGAATTACAAAAGCATCCGCACTAATATGCTGTTAGTTTTTTTGTAAAAATTCTGGTGTGATTCCGGTTGAGCCGGGCGGGTTCGAATTCAACTCTAATATCACGTGATACATTGTGGCATGCAACGTAACGTTCCAATTTATTTTTTCTTGATGATATAAAGCCGAACAGAGAGAAAATAAATAATGTACGTTGTTGAGAACTCAAATATCTTATATCTGTAATTGGTTGAAATTATACTACATATAACTACGTTCGTCTGTGAATTCTATCGTCTTCAGAAAGTCACAATTTCTTCTGATCATCTCCAGCATCCAATTGCAAAATTCAAGACGGTTCGGAAAGTCTCGCGGTAACAGTGCCTGTACTCGTTGTAGATGGTAAGGGTATAAGAGTTGTTCCTTTAAAATTCGAAATACCGTCATATGATCAACATTTAGCTGGAAAGCAATCTTTCTAGTACTGGTAGTAG
>WOGO01005672.1:0-12263 GCA_015342085.1 Leptinotarsa defecta
CGAACTGATGAAATTCACCACGAAACATTGTCAACCATCTTCAAACAAATACTGCTTCTATTATTTTACATTGTAACTACTTATATACCACTTTCCCATGAGGGATTTTTTTCAAGGACAAAACACAAACACTACAGGAAAAACCTTAAGGCGCTCTGAAAGCGGTGCCTTTGCGGAAGAAGCGATTCATACTGGATTTGAGTTTGGACAAACGTTCTCACGAAGTTTATAAATGCTGTTCTCCAATTGGGAGAGTTCTTTAACAAATGGAATGAAGAGACAAGTGTGTTGTCGTCAGCAAAGCAATATATATTGGATTCTTGGTTTTTTCAATAAAACGTTGATATACAATAAAAAGAGGATCCCTGGGGAACACCAGCGTTGATGGTGAAAGTATTCGAGAGATATCCATCGACGGCCACTTGCAGGGAATGTTCTTTCAGAAAGCTGGAGAGCGCCGTACACAAAAATGATCTGACATGCCATAGCATCGAAGTTTGGCCACCAAATAGTCATACCACATACGGTCAAAAGCATTAGTAATATCAAGCGCAATAGCTCTCGACTCTCCATGTTTCTCGATTGCGTTATTCCAAATATGGTCTCCTGTTTATCTTTGTTACCGAAAACCATATTGATTTTTGATATGATTGATATATGATTTTGATATGATGTTTGATATCACTGATAGCGACTGATAGCAAAGCGGTTGATCTATAGTTATTTCCACTATGAAGAAAACACCCTTTCCCTGTAAGAAAGGTTCAAAAGTCTGCAAAATACTGGTGTCAGTTAATTAGCGCACTTTTTAAGTACGATGACGGACAACATCAGAACCAGACGCCTTGTTGATATTAAGCTGTTTCAAAATTCGACTGACTAGACGTTGTCAAAAAGTAATTTCCGGCATTGTGGATTCTAATGTGGTAATAGTGGGTGGTGGCTTTCCCAGAAAATCGATTGTGGATTGGGACGCAAATTGTTCAGCTAGTAGATTTTCTTTTTTTATGACTGTTGTTGCTATTCAATCATCCGCTTGTGTTAGTGGTGGAATTGGTGGATTTTGTATAGTTTTGATTTAGTTTTGATTAACAGTTTAAGCTACCGACCAGAAGTATCTAGACCCGTTGGGATTGGCAAGCAGTTTGTCAGTAATTCTCTGCTTGTAAAGTTCTTTGTTTTCATTTATTCCAAGTTTGCTGCTGTTGCGAGCATTAACAAATCTAGTTCGGTTTTCGGTAATGGGATTTTTGCGCCATTGCCGGTAGGCTAGATTTTCGGAGGCGACAGCGTGCCCTCAATCTTTGTTGAACCAAGGTTTGCCGTTAGAAGTTCGTTTCATTAAAAAAGGAATATATGCATCCATATGGATGATAGAATAGCTTCCGTGACTGCAAAAACACAAGTTGATGGATCATTAGAGCCGAAACAAACATCTAGCCAGGGTAAATTTCAGAAATGGTCTTGAAGATCCTTATACTCAACAGATCTGTCAAACTTTGCGAGGCTTAGATTGTTTCCCAACATTTATCGGTCATTCACTGAAAATTGAAATGAGTTTGTGGTTACCATAGAAGATCCCAATGGAGAACTTACGGTGACTGTGTAAATTTCTGGGTTGGTTGTTAGGTATAGATCCAGAAGAATATCATATTCTCCAACACGGTCAGGAACCAGGTTGGCTCATTTATATTCGAGTAAGTCCGCTGCTTATTGCAAAAGCCTAAGCTTCGAGACCTTGTTCGTCGTTAATATTTGAAAATTTGAGCCATTCGATATTGTGGACATTGAAGTCACCGAAAATGAATATTACGGCACTGGGATTATTGATTTGCAGAAAGTCAATGGTGTTTGCAAGTGAAGAGAATAGTGCCCTATATTGTGTATCACTTGGTGGTCGATAAACACAGCTTATAAATTCAGTGATCTGTGATATTATTTTAAACCACATAACATTAAAGTTTTGGGGTTCCAGTATTTCCTCTCGTTGACAGGAGAGATCGCTTCTGCTAAAAAGAGATATTCCAAAGTTACGTCTGAATCGGGAATGGAAATCATAGCCTGAATATAGAAAATTGACGGGGTTTGTTGAAGCACTGACTTTGGTTTCTGTGAATGCAAGGATCTGAGGACTATTCATTTGCAGATGTTAGTGCACTGAGCTTATATTTGGGTTGAGTCCTCTGATGCTGTAGAATCACATTTGGAAGTTGCTAGTGGGTCTTTTAGCAACTGCAGTTACCATGCTATTTCCCAGTAGACTGATGTTAGAAGGACTCTGCTAACTGTCAGAAACAGTAGTTTTCGAATAACTTCTGCAGGATGATGCAATCGAATCAGCCCTCACCCAGAGATTCGATTGAGGAGCTATTTCACCTTAGGAGTATTTTAACCCAAGGAGCTCCATTATGCAATTTTTCCTTATATTCCCACCCATGAAACCGAAAACAGCCGGAAGAGCACTAATAATGTTTGTTGCTATTGTAACTTAATATTCCATTGCAGTACACTAATATTTTCATGTTTATTGATATTCATTACATGTGTTTGTGGATATTGTAATATTATTATCAGATTTTTTTCTTTGTTAGATTGTGTCATAGAATTTGTCAATTAATATGTGAAAATTATTAGGCATTTCTATAATGGGAATATTTTCATAATCTATATTGGATATCATTAACGGGATATTTATTAGGGGATTGTAATGGTGAATGTATAGCTTCTGAATGTGCTTTTTTTTATCATAATTTGATGGGTTAGAAGCTTTTCTTTTTTTCTTTCCAATTGCGTCTTTTGACTATAGGAAATGTACATAGGGTCTATAGTTCTAAATGGTTGTTGTTTAGTCGCTGAATTATTTAATGCAGGAAGGTCTCTTTGTCTATCAAGTATTAAACCTTGGGGCAAATTCGTTAGCGTCATAATATGACATGTCATCATAGGAGATATGGTTTCTGATTTAAGTTTGTCTTTTATATTTCGGACATTGTTTGCTAATTGATATACCTATGTTCTGAACTTCAACAGAATTTACACACCGTTGTGATATTATAGACTTCTAAATCATGAGATTGTATGCAATTGGTACACCTGTTTACTTTCATATTGTTTGCCTTGTTTGGCCGTATCTTAAACATTGAATTACTAATATTCTGTATGGTTCAACTGGCATTGAGACATTTTTTAATTTCAACTTATATTGGCAAGGATTTTCCAATGAAAGTTGTTCCAGTTGGTACAAAGCTTGTTTCTTCATCAGTAACTACTTCTCAATTTAGTCTTCTAGCTCAAAATGTTCCACAATTTGCTATCTTCGTCTTGAAATATTGTATTATTTCTTCTTCATTTATATCTGTATCTACATATTTTATAATAGCTTTTCATATATTATTTAGATGGAATGAAAACCTCCAGTACTTTGTCTGCAAGAAATTTGTTTTCATGAAATTATTTGCTGCATTGAAAGTTTTAAACTCTTCTATTCTATCTTTACTTTATGTTTTAATTTTTTATATCATCTATGTTCGTAATATAAATCATTTTGCATTTGTCAATTGATGTAAATTTCCAAGTTTATAATCCGTCTTCCTTACTATACAGGATAATTCAAATTCGACACCCACCATTGGGATCTCCTAAATTACAGGAGATACGTCGAAGCTTATATTTTGGCAAAGTTGCGATTTTGTGCTTAACAAAATATTGTTTTGAAACTTGGAAAGTTTCGAGTATTTCTGAAAATAACCAAAATCGAAATTTTGGTTTTTATTTTTTTCCAGTGTTATTTGACAACATAGCTCAAAACCAAAAACACATTTTCATTGAAACTTTTTTTCGGCTTCACGTTTTCATGTTCAGGTTTACTATCCGAGTTTCATCTTCTGGCAATCATCAACTTTTTTCCTATAATGGACGCCATATTTTTTTCTTCATACAGAAAAATAGTGCTTTTCATTCTGAATTCATTGATGTATAATATGTTATGATTTGCTCTTCTGAACTTACAGGTAGGTATTAAAAAAAAACAATTTCATCTGAGATAAGTATTATAAGTTTACACAAATACTTCAGTCGAAATGTCCTCAATCTCAAATGAAGAATAACGAGGTATGTTGAAACTTTTTGGACAAACACTTGGCTTGGTTTTAAAAACCAAAAATGAAGTACGGAAGCAGAATGGAACAAAATACTTGAAAATAACTTAAATAATAATAATAAATGTCATTTATTGGTGAATACCAAGGGGTCATCGACCGAAGTTGAAATAACTTATTAGCCGAGGTAAAATAATTATTCTTCCCATATTCGAATAAGTATAATTATTTTTAGTACTTTTTTAGATAAATGCAGATCCTTTCAAGTCAACTCATCAAGTCTCGGCAGAAATGGATGTGTCACAGAGGGAATTCAAAAAAGTGGTTTGAAACGTTATGAGATACATATTTCACAAAAATTACATCCAGGTGATCCTGTGAGGATGGAATTTTGTAGCTTGGACCTCATTTCTTCTCTGATACTTTGAATGGGAAAACCTATCTTCGGTTCTTAAGAAACGAATTCGAAGAATATATGGATACGTTTCCCCTTGTTAATTATAACGGCTGCTGGTTTCAGTATGAAGGAACTCCTCCACACAATAAAAGAGCAGTTTGCGAATGTTTACACAAAAATTTCCTAATAGGTGTTTAGGAAATTCTGGACCAGTGAGGTGGCAGGCAAGGTCACGTAACCTTACAGTTTCGGATACTTTCTTCTGGGGCATCTTAAAGCACAGAATCTATGGAGAGCACAGCGCCTGAAATATAGAAAATATGATCACGCAATTCAGGTCTATCAGAAGAAGGGATATTGTTGGAGCTGTTCTTAATTTGAGACGACGAGCTCGCTTATGTATTCAAGAGGAATGTCATTATTTCGAAAACTGGTTATAATACTTTTTGTGCATTTTTAAAAAGCTTATGATCTCATTCTTGGTTTTTGTCGCACATACTTAGCCAAGTGTTTGTCCAAAATAGAGAATAATGTTCTATCCGGCTATTGTCTTTCCGGGAAATAATTCAAAAACACTTGCTACTCTGGATTGAATGATTCCGTACAGTCCATCTAGTCTTGCGTTTGTGTTTGCTGGAAAAATCATCACTTCTTTACTTTGTAGTAAATGTTCAAGAGGTAACGAAAACTTATGTGAATTTCTGGAACTTCATCTAGCTTTTCCTAATATGACTTAATAACCAGTCCATGCAAAGCTTATTGTTAAATCATCTGAAAATGGAATTTTTAACAGGTGATGATCGACTGTATTGCCAAACATGCGCCAAACTAACTGACTGTTATAAGGAAACAGGTTTAGCTAAGGCACCAGTCAATCTAATAATAACACTGATGATCTTCAAACAAGACTCAACCTCTGACAGAAGCAAGAAACTCTTTGGAAGGTTCGAAATAGATGAACATTGGCGCATTTACAAAGCAAATGCGCCACTGGAATCAATGAAGTGCCCTGGAGCGCCAATTAATTTTTATTGTTGTTTTTATTTTTGTCGTTGTTTTAATAAAAAAATATCACAGATCAATAAAAAAATAGAGAATCTGCTGCCGTTTTCAAAACAAAAAAAAATTTGAACAATGCCTCAATTGCATATAGCTATATTTCCTTTGAATTATGTCGATAGTCTATATGAATACACATACAGGATGTTTTCAGAGAATTCAGTTTAGGTGTATATATCTCTATTGATTCAGCTTCGTTCAGTTTTCAGATTTTGGGAGGTTATACATCAAAAAGCAGTAAGAACCGTTGACTCCTTGACAAAAAAATGTCTTCAAAAGAATAGAATAGTTTCATTATTGAGTTTAAATTGAGATTTGTTTCAGAAAAAATAGAGAGTGTGCCATAGTATATTGAGAAGGAAGAGCCAATATATTAATTTTTTTAAAATAGTTCTTACAATTTGTTGATTTGGAGATACTAGTCAACTCTTTTCTGAGTTATCAAAACATCAAATGATATGGAAGCTGCTTAGAATTACAGTTCATATCACAGCCTGGACTCAATAAAAGTATGGTAGCGATTTATTAGTTGGTTTCCAGTGAGAACAATCCGTGAGTTTTTCAATCTGTATGCCTCATAGTTTAAACCAGAGGCTAATTGAGAACAGGGAGTTTTGAAATTCAAATGATCATCAATGAATTTTATAACTAGCTGTTTCTGCAAATCAGCGTCTTAATTTTGAGACTTAAAGTTTTAACAGATTTTTGTATATTATAAAAATGTAGGGTTACTTGAATTAACAGGCAGGAAACAAACCCAAGCAAGTTTAAACATACTGAGGTATTACCACGAAACCAAAATGGCCAATGTAAGTCAAAAAATTATTGATAATAATTTTATTTTCATATTAGAGATGAGAACACATTATTTACAGGAAAACTGATCTGCTTGTATTTTTTGAACAAATAGGATCTTGGACAAAATATAATATCTTTTACCGAAAAATATATCTTTGTTGGCTGTGTTGTCTTAAGCATTTAAACTCGTTCAAATGTGAATAGATTTTCAAAAACCGTAAAATTTTCACAAACATTCTGCAAATGAAACACCAACAATCCTGCCACTTACTTCTCGAACAAATCAAAGAGTACTTTCGGTTTTCACATAATTTTTGTAACAAAAACAAGGTTTTTGTAAAAATCCCGACAATAATAATGACTACCTCTATTACCTCCTTCAATTTGACCATTACTTATAGGACACCCTGTTTATCTAACGTTTTTATTCAGAGAGGAGGTTGCCAACCTGGAGAATAAAGAAAAAGTCCACGAGTCTGCTATACACGCTTTGAAGGACCAAATAACCTATTTCAAGTCGAGAGCAAAGGAAACTGATAGACTTTCTGCAGAAATAGTCAGATTGAAAAACAGTATGAAAGATATGGACAATGTGAATGTTGCTATCAATGGTACTAGAGACCAAGTCGACGAAATATTGAGAAACCAACACAACGTCGAATCTCTGGCACTCCTTGCAGCAACTTTGAAGAAGTATGTAGTAGTTCACTTTGAATAATGAAAATCTCAGTTGTATGCAGAGAGTATAAAACTGTTTCTGTTCAGGGCGCTATTGGATGCAGAAAAACATAAAAGAGATTCGGACTCCAACCTAAAAAGAGCGAAAAATGATGCAAGTAGATATAAAAGGGAATGCTGTTCTTTGGAATCCCAAGTTGCTGATTTAAGGTAAGAGAGGCCAAAATAGGTGAGATATTCTTATTGTTCTACCTTTCTTATCTTGATTGAATTCACTTTACAGTGGGATTCAAGGAGTTGAAAAAAAAGTGTATAAAAAATTCATATTTCACTGCAATTAGCCTTTGGAAATTGTTCAATATACAATAAACCAAATGGCAACACAGCACCGTTCATCTCCACATTCATTTTGGCTTTGCTGAGGTAGTTTTTAACTTCTTGTGATGATAATTATTATTATTAGCCTTTCGAGGTCATACAAATTATGAGGTATGTCAAGTCACAAAGAAGGTATGCTTATAGAAGTCATAAAAACTGTAGAATACATACAATAGTCAAATTCAAATAAAAAACAATGAATACGAAAAACATTAAACATCAAAATTGAGGAGCTGAATAAGAGACCCTGTATAATAATAATTTTTAATAGCCTTTTGGAGTCATACAATGATGAAGAAAATTCAAGTCACAAAGAAGGTATGTTTGTAGAAGTCATAAAAAACTGTAGAATACGTAAAAAATACGATAGTCAGATAAAAATAAAATACAATGAAATACAACGATCAAATCATCTAAAGGAACAATTCGTTCAGGCCAATCTCAACTCCCTACACTGTAAGTTAATGGACTGACACGTATCAGAAAACAACTACTCCCCTGGCTAATACCACGAAGGGCGTTGGATTATATCCCACAGGATTCTTCACTGAAGTTATTCCTGCATATGCTGTTGGCGATACAACTGCCGCAATAGATTTTCAATTATTGGAACACACTCGTCAGTGCAAGATATTTCATTAAAAAAAACACAATTCACATAAACTAAGCCGCTATTTGGTATCCTGTATTGTGAATAATGCCACTGTATATTATAATCACAAGTTTTCGTTTCCTAGGAGACAACTGCAGACTTTGAAAACAAAATATGAAAAAGAAAAACAGTACATCAAACAAAAAATTGCAGAGAAAAGACTTTACTCAGATGCTACCATAGACATCACTAGTGATGTTAGTTTAACATCTAATGATGGATCTGTGGTATGTTTGGATTCACCTAGTACTAAACAAAGCACTTCCAGTAATACATCACTACCAATGGTAAGTGTAATTGATTTCTCTTTCGTTTCAACAAATCCTGTTCATGGATGATCCTATGAAAAAACATCAACTTTCTGCATTTTTTATTTCTTCAAAGCATTGTTTACATCATTTTCTTTCAATATATATTCAAATATCAACTGCTCATACTTTATACTTAGGATGTTCTAATGTTTTTGAAATAATTTACCAACGTTTAATTTTCATGAAAATAAGAATTATCTATAGTTCCCATATGTATTCGTATTCACACTTCAGTTACAATAGAATATGTTCTGGGGGGTTATTGCCTTCACAATGTTGATGCCACATTTGAGTGTTGCTCCAAAAATTTGGTTAATCTTTCCGTTTACGATTAACGTTCACACCAGCTCTCGATCTAAAGTATGTTGGTCACATTTCAACATTCATATGTTTACGTTAAAGAAGACCAAGGCTGTGTCATCCACAAATAATTTCAATTCACTAAACAAATTTAGCTTTAATATCAAATTTATTTCAGTGACAAACAGAATCTGTCATGTGTATAAATGTTCTCTTAAAAAAAAGTCATTTCAAAATTTATTGCAATTTTTTTTTATTTGAATTGAAGGGGTTATATTTTTAGGAGTGATTAATTTTTGGGAAAGAAAGTTTTTGGCTTTCTACTACTCCATCTTATATTATTACAATTCCATGATTAATTGCAACAAAAGTCCCATGACAATAATAGTCCACTCTTGTAATATAATTATACCTTTAGATGTGTTGAGATAAAATCAAAGCTGACCTTTGGAAAGCTTTATTGCCCGTTATGAAGATTTTTTTTAAATGTCAATCAATCAATCAAATATGCCTTAATGTGAAAAGAAACAGTTCTTATCGACAAAGTCATTGTATAGGTAAAACAAGTTGAAAGGTTAAAAATAATAAAATGGTATATGGTAATAATAAAATGTGTATAAGCAAAATGTACAAGCCAAGTTCTAACTAGTAAAATAAATCAATAATAATAAGGAGACAAGCATATTTTAATGGCAACAAAAAGGTTCACTACTAAAAAATTCCTCCATATTATAGAATGGACGAGTGAATAGCAGTTCTATAACATGTTTTTTAAACAACCCTAATGATTCAATTTCCCTTAAGCTTCGTGGTAAGCAATTATAAATTTTCAGTCCATTATAAATGAGAGATTCCTTAACAAAATTATTTTTTGGTAGAGGTAGAGGTAATCTCAATTTTTGTGATAATCGTGTGTTATGGCAGGAGGGCACTGTAATATATTTGTTACGATTCTTATGGTATTAAACAAGTGGTTTTGAAATAAAGATTGAAGTAACTGTGAAGATTCTATTATTTAAGAACAAAATAAGCTGTTTTAGCAGCTGTTGAACCAAATTCATGATATTATCCTAATGGCTAGCATCCCGATGACAATTTTTTGCACAATTTCGTGACATGGTCGTTAAATTTTAATTCATGATCAATGTGAAATCCTAGAAATCTGGTGGAGTAAACATTTTCAATGTTTTTTGTGCCAAAGCTCGGAACAGAAAGCTCACAGTGGAATGTTAATAGTAGTATTGAAGACAAGCAAGGGATTGTTGCACCAGGTTTTAATTTTTTCAATGTCTACTTCTATCTTGTGACATAATAAGTGCTCATCATTATCATGCCAAATAGTGAAATAGTGAATATTTTTACAATAAAAAAAATAGAAGTAGTAAAATTAGCTTATAGTTAATCATGAAAGATTTTTCGCACCCTTGAATATTCGTAAAACTTGAGAAATCTTTTTGAACAACTCCAGAGTCAATTATTTATTGTGTGTAGCTGAATCAAATTTCATTGATTTCATAACATGTAGACTTGTTATTTTCTAGGAGCACAGACATCGGTTGAACATCGTATCAGAAGCGTTTCTTCAAAAATTGATATCTATTATATTATTATTTTGTTATCTAGTGTTTCATTCAATAGTGAAAAATATTTGAAAGAGTAAAGATATAAAATTAGGTTTGACCATCACTTGTCGTAATTGATATGATCTCGTTAAAATATTTGAAATTAGGACGGTATCCGGTCAGGTTGACGTGGGTGGTTTGTTCCACTCACTAAATCGACTTCTGTGTGAATCGGTGATTCAAGCCGCGAGGCCGAACCATCGATTTTCACTTGCCAACGTCTAACCCGTGTTAAGAATCATGTGTTAAAAGGTAAGACCTCGCTAGTCCTTAGCTCGCACAAGTTTATATTTTTGAGAGTTGTCGTTCGTAGGGGGGGCGACAGCTGATTAACGGAAAAATAAATTTCAACAAAGTCCCATTTTACATAAACATTTTGGGGGAAACTTTCCAAATTCAAGTGGTGTGGAAGGTGAAGTTTTCATGTCAAGTAGTGCCATTTCAAAGATAAAATTGCTGTTCAATTACATTTGTGACTAATGTGTGATCTATTTCAGCCTGAAAGAGTTCAACAAATTTTGAATTCCGATTCGCCCTATTTACCGTTAAAAACCAATGCCACTAGTATGGAGCATAGTTCCCTTTTGAATGGAAAACCTCAACTAGGAAGTGGTACATCTTTTAGTTCAGTAAGTATTAATTTTGTATAAAAATCTACCTATACGTTGCTGAATATTACTGGAGGAAGATTAAATTTTCATGTCGAGGTGTTGAAATAACGGTTTGGTGTTGGGATAAATCTCCAATAGTATTCATTATTACATCAAATGTGAGGAGAAAATTAAGTTCCAAGACTAAACTATGCCTGTATTTCTATGATTTTCCCAATTGATCCAAAAAAGAAACTTTCAATAGGCTATATAAATATAACTGAAAGCCCTCTTGAAACACCATCTACAAACAAGTCACAAATTCAATTATTTGGCGAGAAATCAACATATATATACATATATACTCGTATACATACATATGTATACACACATATACACATACAAACACAAAAATATTTTTTTAAAAATAATGAATAAAAACACAAATGTGTATAAAATATAATTGAAAGGTATCGTCATAAAATTCTTGCAAACTATAATAGGCCCTCTCGATAAGAAAATCCTTTGTTGATTTTCGAAATTCAGTACAGTTTACTACGCATTTCAGGTAGTTAGGAAGATGATTGTACATCTTGAGACCATTATACAATATAGAATTTTTAATTAAAGTAGTGTTAGGGTTTGGCGTGTGGTGTAATGAGAGACAATACAGGGAAGTTCTGTTCTATTTTTATGCACTAAACAAACTGTTTCTGAAATGAATAGAGCATACAGTGATAAAGTTTTGTTTCCTACTAACAAAGGCCTACAAGAATCTCGCCGCCTGGCTCTTCAGAGAAATCTTAATGACCTTTTTTGCAGAATAAAAATCGACTCGAGTCGAGTCGAGTTTGATTACTTACCACCCTAGAAAGGCCTCCCATATCTTAGATGTGATTCTACTAATGAATAATAGACAGTTTTAGCTGCAGTTAGTCCTAGTTCGTTAGAAGTTATTTTCACAACATAACATCCAGATGAAAGTTTTTTGTTAAGTTATAATGTTATGTGGTTCTCAAATTTCAACTTATTATCAATTAATAACCCAAGAAATTTGTTGCATGAAGTGTTCTCAACCACATTCGACTTCGAAGGTAGAGGAATATTATCAAGAATGCAATTGAAAGATAAAACTTTGGTTTTTGAGATATTGAAAGCTAATAAATTTGCCTTACACCAATATGAGAGTTCGGAAATATCAGAGCAAATGGCATTATATAGATCAGGGGTCTCCAAACTTTGAAGCCTTCGGGTCATAATGATTTTTTCAGGTTGTTCCAAGGGCCAATTTCTGCCCTTAACTATATTTTTAGACTAGGATAGTCGCAAAGTGTGTGACCTAAGCAAACTTACGCTTTTTTTGCATTTCAATTATTATTGT
>WOGO01005673.1:0-12263 GCA_015342085.1 Leptinotarsa defecta
ATACAAATATAAAATATGACCAAGAGTGGACCATCAGATTTGTCTATATTATTTTAAAGAAAGTTTTTTTTACCATATAATTTATTTCATGACAAATCAATCATTTGTGCAATTTATATTTGTAATATGTAAAATTAAAAGTTGCCATGAATTTGGTTGATATGTATATTCTATTGTTGAGTATATTTCCATCAAATTTGTACCTCAGAATTTGTGGAATGATGAGGGAAAGAATTGTAGATATATATAAATTACAGCTTTACTATGAATATGGATAATACTTTGGACACAAAGTTTATAGCTGAAAATTGTAGGTGTTTGTTTTCATTTTTTGAATCACAATCAAATTAAAATCATGGAATCAAAAACAAAATAAAAAAAAACATAATCCATATTTAATATCAAATATCCTATTTGGAAGTTATTAGTAACAGATATATTAATGAAATATAATATGTTTATTACTAAAATAATAAACTCATCACAATTTATATACATTCCTTAGACACCCTATCATATCATATATACAATATATTTGAAATAATTTCAATTAAGAAGAATCAAAAGAAAAAGGGATTTTTGGTTTTGTTTGTATTTTAAATTACAATGAATTAGAAATATGAATTATTCAGAACAATTTTTGATGTTCTCTTGGTATTTGTGAAGACTGCAAAAATGTAATGAATCCAAGTTCTGTTTCATGGTGATATTTTGTTGACAATGTGCCACAATGAACCTATAGATATATGAATAATTATAGTAATAAACCACTGATACACTATTGAAAAAGAATCGAAAATTCAATTTCATGGCTGGTTTTGCAAAAAATTATTCTACCATGTCTGATATCATTTAATACAACGGTAAATGGCAAACAAAAATAATTATTATAACATTTTCAATAGTTTCTATTAGAAATATTTATTTTTTTCTCTTTTTCAACTTGCATTCTATTCACTTGATTTACAATTGAATGGGAGACTGGGATTATATATTTAATTGATATTCGTATTTCAAATATCATTTTTGCAATCAAAGAATATTCCCCAACACGGATCTTCTACAAATGACTGTTCTAGATTGATATTACTTTCATATAGAAATAAAACTGTAGAAACAACCAGTGACTGCTGCATGAATCATCAACTAATATTTTGTTGACAATCTCCAATATCAGAAAAAAGTTTCAGGCTTCATAAGTAGTGATTTATTTTCCAATAGACTAGAATTCACACTATTGTTCAGAAGTAGATAATAAACGATTCCAGAAAAGCAATCAGTGTTTGCGAAACACGAAGAGATTGATTTTCAATTTAAGCAATAAAATGTAACCCAGTCTTTAATGTGCGAATTGTTACCTCTGTCAGAGATATAGTCACACATTTTTTCATTCAATGGCTTTTGACATGAAATCAATGAAACGTCGAGCATACTGATCTGGATCGCATGTACTAATACCATCTACATTTGAACCATATTTGACTGTTTTAGCAGCCTTAGCAGCTTGCTTCTTAACTCCATAATGGGTTAACACATCGATAATGGCTATAAAATAGATTTCGTTAACTGGGGCTGTCTCAGAGCTCGGGATGGCATATATGTCGAGATCTGGTATTATACCGCCTGAAAATCAAATTATCATGCTGTTATTCCATACATTAAAAATATCACAACAAACAAAAAGTATTAAATTTCAGCCTAACTGCATGAAATAAAGCAGAAATTTTCATTTGTGAATACAAACATTATATCAACACTCCTTACTTAAACCAGTTCATTAAATAAACATAATGTGCTTTGGAGAAATATAAATATAGCATTGAAAATGTCAGAAAATCAACCTCAAAGTTTTATATTTTTACAATCTCGTATTCACAGTTTGTCTCTCTTGACTCAGTTTTTGTTTGGAGATTGGATTTGAATTATCCTGACAGGGGGAAACAGTTGAATATAAGCGCGTCATCTGAGAGCAGCATGATTACCAAAATGAAGAAGAGTGAATATTCATTTTTGCATAAAACAATAATATGTTTACAAATTCATAGTAAATGAAGAGAATATATGAAAAACACAAAATTCAGACCTCAAGAAGAGTGATGATAAACAAAAAAAGCCAGTGAAATGTAATTCAATATAGGTTATTTCTTTTTCTGGATTAACTTATCGATTTAAGAGTGAAATAAGAGTCTTGATTATTGTTTGACACAAATAATTAATTTAATGTGAATTGCACAAATAATACTTCTAGGCAGATAATTGACCCTCATATTTTTTATATTATTCCATTTTGAAGAATAGTTCGTATTCTATCATAGTGATGTAAAAAATGTATGTTGTTTATTTATGATCTTAATGCCCATGGCACACATTATTGATTGACGTTTCCAGCAGGTCATTTCTGATGTATTAGAATGATATGATAATGATTTGTAGCTGGAGGATATACTTTATTGATCAGACGAGGGTGAGCTTGGTTCCCAATCCTCAACAAGTTATGTTGAGTGATATTTCAACTACGCTTCTACAAATGATGTTATCAATACTGTTGTTTTCAATATAGTTACAAATGTTAGGTTTTTCGAGTATGTAACAGTACAATATAACAAATTAATTCTGAGAAAATTCGAGAAAATCTTGTGAACAGGATCACTGAAAAATAAAAAACAAATAATAATAATAATTAACTCTAGGACTCATGACAGTGAATTTTATTGCAAATTTTGAATTATTCATCACTTGATTCTCTTTGTGACTGTTTCTGAAAATTGAAAGTGAGGATCACGTCCTTACCTTCTTAAATAATTATAACTTTAGTAGTAGTAGTAGTATAGTAGTGTAGTAATGTTTACAAGTTTATCCTAACACATATGTATAAAAAAAGGAAATTAGACACAAAATCACAAAAACGTAGTGATATTGAAAAGTGGTAAAGAGTCAAAAGCACAATATTTTAGTTGGGTTGCTGCCATCGACATTATTATTACAATGCCCAATTTTCAAAATGGTCCTAGATATATGACTTTTTGCCACCAGGAAATTAGTTCAAACGGGATTATGCCTGATAATTTTCTCAAATATTCCCACAATTTTTAGGTGAGCATTCCAGGTAAGATTTTTTTTCTAAAATAATACCTAGATATTTCCCTTTTGCTGAAAATGAAATAATCTCACAATTCAAGAAAAGTGGAGTTAAATCATTCAATTTCCTCTTCCTGGTAAAGGGGACTATCACAGTTTTGCTGAGGTTTACAGAAATGTGCTTCCTCTGGCACTAACTTTGATCATAGGACACCCGGTATTTTTGTACCATTTTCTGATTTTGTATATGGAAAAAATAAGTTCAATTCGAAAACTAATAGTGATTTCAAAATATTCACTGACTTTTTCAAAAATATTTACCCTTACATCTTCAATAATTCCAAGTAAAATATAAAAGTTTGTAATCATGCCCTAAAGAAAATAACGCCGGCCACCACTGGTAGCCATAAACCAATTGTGATGTGGCGAAGAACGCGCTCGGTTCGGCCGAAATTTCGCAGCTGTTCGCACCGAATCCATGGAATTCCCGGCGAATATTCCACCGACTTCGATGAAATTCCGAGGAATGTTCCAGCGCCTTCGATTGCCAAATACATGCACCATCCACTCGCCCATCGAGACAGTCAAGTTTTAGTTGAAATGTTTGTTGTGTTTAAAGTGAAATGAATTTAAGTTTGATTATTGTTCAGTGTAGTCAATTATTGGTCAACCCATAGGGAAAAACGTAAAAATAGGAAATATTTTATAAATTCATGAAAAGAAAATTAGAAACTAGATCAAATAAGTATTTCAAAAAGTGAAAGCACTAAATATAACTTGAATTGAAAATAAAAGAAAGATAATGCAACTGAATTCTTTAGATAGAGCTTGAACGAAGTATCACGTTATGTTTATTGACTTCAGGTAAACTTTACCTCAAATTTTTGTTTCAGAATATTGATTTTGTACAAATAATTGAAAATTGAAAATAAAAGAAAGAGAATGCAACTGAATTCTCAAGATAGAACTTGAATGAGGTATTATTATGTTGTTTTTATTGACTTCAGGTAAACTTTCCCTTGAATTTTTGTTTCAGAACATTGATTTTATGCAAATAATCCTGAATTCTTTTATTATGCAATATAAGGAAAAACTATGTGTTTTCTGAAATTTACAAGAAGTGATTTCATTCTAGTTACCAATTATTCTATAAATAAATGTAAATGATATTATGTTTAAAGATTAATTCAATTCAAATATTCAAGAGAAACTTGTTCATGATTAAAGAGTAAAATGTACCTGACTACTTGATAAATAGGCAAAGAAAATCAGCAAACTCAGAAAAGCTCTACAGAAGCTCTAGAAGGATAATCTGTTGAGCTTACCTGTTACTACTTCTAAATACTGGTAAATTTTGTTGAATTTACCTTCGTATTGCAAGCTGTGCTCTCGAAGGAGTTGGCCAACTACGTTAGGCGAATCTGGAGGGGTGGTGACACCCATTCCCCTGTTTTCCAACCCAGAGCCAGATTCACTCTCATCGGACTCTTGGGGGTTTTCAGCTTCAAGCTCTCTCTGCCTCTGAAGTTCTTGTTCTCCTCTTTCAACCTCATGAATGCCTTGAATTATTTCGGTAATTAAATTTTTAGCAGTAGAAATACAAGCTATGATAAAAAAAAATTATATATATTTCAGGAACACGGTAGAGTACTAGTCACGTTTAATGAGGGTTTTGTGAAACAAGAAAGGTTTGTTGAACTGTTTATATGAAAATCTTACAACAAAGTGTTACTTATATTTTATTAAACTGAAAAAATATATTCCGCTAAAATCTGTTTTTCCATTGCCCCCTTACAAATGACAACTCTCAAAAGTCAAAACTTGTGCGAGCCTGAGTACCAACGAGGTCTTTCCTTTTAACGTATGATTCCTAATACATTTTAAACAATACTAACATACACTAATACAGAACATACCCAATAGAAGACTATAATCCATCAAATGTAATTTTGTCAAGAAATCAACATCTGCAGTTAATGTTTCCATTAGTTTTGACTTCGCTTCTTCTCCAATAGATACCTAAAATACAAATATGTTGAAAATGGAAGAAGTTAATACAAGTCAGAATTTGAAAAACTTTCAAGCATGCCTGACAAGTAGAATAAAAAAAAGGTTTTCTCTAGACATTTATGATTCAATATGGGTATTTTATTATGTGAAACTTAACTAACCACATGTCAAAAAATAAAATGTATATGTACCTTCATTTGCTCATTAACAAAATCATTATCTTTCAAAGTAGGTAGTTCTTTTTCTTTTTCTTTTTCTGAGGCTTCTCTGTCTACCGTAGATCCTTTCAGATCGAATTTTCTGTGTGTGCTGAGATGGTTTGAGAAAACGTTCCTACTTACGACGATGTAATGTTCCACATTATCAACAGTTAGTCGATACATCCCTAGGTATTGTGGAAGAAGAGTTTTACCATGTCTTTCCACAATATACTTGAAAACAAAAATAAAAATTAAGTAATGTGTTTGCTACGGAGGAACAAAAATGTTAGTGTTTTCTAGATATGTCTAGTTTGGTAGTTACTAAATTCAACTAGAATCCATAATTATTTTCTAACATTATCGAGATATATGAAAAATACGACATGTGGAGAAGTATCTCCACAAATGAAGAAATTCAAAACATCTAACTTGTTTAAAAATATTTGAGATAAGAAATAAATCTTATAATAAAAAGTCATGAAAATATATTTTAACTTTTAATTAATGAGATTTACGACTTACAGGGTGATAATGTTTCAAAAAAGAATGCATTCTTTCCACTTCTTCGGAAGTCAGGGTTTTGATTATGAAAATTCTGTCGTAGCTAAGATAGAACTTTGCTCCACTTTTACCTGAAGAGTCATCTGGTAAAGGCTGTGATCTGGAAATAAAATAATTAGGCAAGGGTTGTTTTAAAATACCTACAGATGAATTTGGATTTTAATATATTTTATTTGAAAAAGGTTGTGGAAAAATATATTTTTTTTCACGATCAACTTGTTATAATCTTTGTAATTACATTACAGATGTAAAAACAATGCTAAACTATGCAATGACAAAAGTTATGACCACTATGTCAAAGCTACTTTAGGGGTTTCTAGGCTGTCATCTGCAGGTGTGAATAATTTATTTCAAATATGGGTTTGTAACTAAGGTATACATATTAGTTTGACAGTTGTATCTCTTTCAAACTTTTTTAAAAAATATTTTGAAATAAATAGGGTTGAGCTCATTTCAACATTTATCAATGAAATTTTCAGATTTTTTCCTTAAAAAATATATTATATGTGATGGAATTGGCCGATACTTGATGAAAATCCATAACTGATCCAAGTAATACTTTATTGTGAATTTTTCACTAGACAGTTTTCAAAACCACAACACATATTTCGCTGTACAATAGGTTTATCAAATATGTGTTTCAGTACAACCTCGAACTTCACTGTTCAAGAACTACTTCTTTTGGAAAACTGCGTTTATGTGAAATAAGCTAAAACGTTTTTCCAAATGGATTTAATCTCCAACTATGAATGTTTCGGTATCAAGAAAGTCCAGTAAACTAGAAGAGGAAAATTCTTTATTGAAAAAAAGTATAATCGACAAGAAAATCATTATATCACAGAAAGAAAAAAATCAACAACCTCTTAATTGACAAAATATATGTATTTGAAGAAATTCCAGAAATGTAAAAAAAATGAAGGTATTTTCAAGGGTTTAGATAAAATTATTGAAAAGGTGAATTGTTTGTCTTCTGTAGAACGAGCACCACGAGAAAACGTAATTAAACAAATGTATTCAAGTGTAGTTGCTAATAAATTTCCGAATGAATAAAAAAACCACTAAACATATTTTTAAAATAAAACCAAAAACTACGCAATCTGTAATGAGAACAAAGATGGATTTATAAAAGAATATAAATGTGGCTGATTTTAAAATAAATGTTGATAAAATTGGAACAAAGAATGGTGGATTGAAAATTGTATGTAGAAATAAGGAACAGTGTTCAAAAATGGAGGACGAAATCAACAAGAGATTAGAAAGTAAGTATAAAACTGATTTCCAAAAACTCATAAACCCGAAAATTAAGATAGTTGGAATGCAATTAGAAAAAAAGATCAATGATCAGCTCGAAAATCTAATTAGAAAACGAAATTCAATTGTAGATCAGGTACATACATTCAAAATTCAAAATATTTAGAAGGCACAAAAACATTTACCGTATTCGCAGAGGTGAATGGGAATCTTTCAAAAAAAGATGTTCATTGCTTGGCAAAATTGTATGGTTTTTGAAAACAATCGTGTTACTCAGTATTTCAAGTGCTTCAGATTCAATCATACAACCAATAAATGCAGAAACAATCCCATATGCCCGCGCTGTGGAGGGAGTAATTCTGAGAATACGTGTAATACAACAAAAAATGAATTGAAATGTCTAAATTGTGAATATTTCAATTTAAAATATAATACATGTTTTGTTATGGGTCATTCAGCGTCAGACAAGACTTACTCTGTACTTAAATACTATGATAACAAATTATACTTTCAAATTGATCTCAATGGCTAGTGATGAGAAAATAAAACTTCATAAAACATCTTTAATTTACGAATTTCATTGTGTTGACGAAAAACATCTCAAAATTCTTTATCTAAATTCAAGATCGATCAAAAATAAAATGAATGACTTGGAAGTCATATTCAATGAATTGAAGGTAGACATTGCTATCGTATCAGAAACTTGGCTGACCAAAGAAAAAGAAGAGTTCTAATTTCCACAGATTTTCGTCAGTATTCTCCAGTGGAAAGCGAAGAGGTGGTGGTGTAGGCATTTTCATAAAAAACAAATTTTAATTTCAAATTGAAAAAATGAAGACCTACTGGCAGTAATTGCTTTAAAAATCAAGTCACCCAACTGTATTTTGTGTGGTATATATTATTCACCTAGGGTGAATAGTCAAAATTTCTTTAATTTCATGGATGCAACACTTGAAAGTTTCACTCATTACAAATGTGATATTTTCTTTTTTGGTGATATGAATGTGAATATTTTATCTGCTGATGGTAACATAAATCGCTTATTGGATAGGTATGTATAAATCCAATAATGTATTTCTAGTCAATAACATTCCTGCTAGAGAAGCAGATAGAAGTTCCACACTCATTCGTCATTTCATCACAAATTGAAAAAAAGAAATACATCTTTTTATTTCAAATATTTCACTGACTGATTATAAAATTCATGTCTCCTGTATAAATACATAACATAAATTCGATGAATCTCCTACCAATTTTATTAAAATTAAAACATTCAACTATAAAATTCTCAAACAAACATTGGCAGACCTTGAGAACACAATCCACCTTCATCCATATTTCGATGATGCTTGTGAACAATTAATAGAGACGTTTGATTTATGTTCTTCCTTACAAAAATACACTCATAAGAAAAATTCAAAGCCACGGTTTGATAATCACTTGGCAAAATTGATCAAAGAACGTAATAAATACTTATATAAAAAAAGAACTTTCCTGATTCAGAATGTTTTTGAAAAATATAACCTTTTGAATGATTCAGTTAAAAAAAATATTCGAGATAAAAAATATGAATATTACCAGAAGCAATTCACAAGTCAACCACAAAATTGATGTGGAAAGGTATAAATTCTTTACTGAATAATTCAACTAATAAGAATGAAAAAATTAAAAGTATAAATCTGAAAGGTTTGAATATTGATGATCCGCTGGAAATCTGTGAAGCAGTTAATCATCATTTCATTACAATAGGTAATAAACCAACAAATACTAACCCTACTACAAGAATATCTAATGACCTTTCAATTATTCCAAACCTATTTGTATATTTGAAATAGAGGATAGTATTAATCAATTCAATCGTAACAAAGTGGAATAGTTCCAAATAAAATGAAAGTTGCAAAGGTTTCGCCCATATATAAAAGTGGAAGAAAAAAAAAACGATTTGACCAATTTTCGACCAATTTCTGTTTTTCCAGTTTTAGCAAAAATCTTAAAGAAACTGATATATACGACGCTTATGAACTATCTGGAAAACAATAACTTTCTATATAAAACTCAATACGGTTTTCGCAGATCTAGCGACACAGAGACAGCAGTAATGGATGTACTGTCGCAAATCCAATTGGAAATTGATAAACATAAGAAATGTTGTCTGTTGTCCCTCGATTTGGGCAAAGCTTTTGATTCAGTTGACCATAGTATATTGTCGAAAAAATTATTCAATATTACAATCAGATGCAATCTTCTGGAATGGTTTCAGAATTATTTGTATGATAGAAGACAATATGTCTATACAGGTAATCAAAAAAAAAGCTCTCTTCAAAATATAACTTGTGGTTTACCCCAAGATTCCATCCTTGGTCTTGTTTTTTTCTTATTTATATTGATTCACTAGCCAATTTGAAATTGAATGGTATAATTAAACTATTTGCTGATGATAGGTACTATTATTTATTTCTCAGACAGTTACAAAAAAAATTACATGAAGAATGATTTGGATGAAATTCTCATTTGGCTTAATAAACATAAATTGAGGCAATATTTCAATAAATGTTCATATATGAATGTTTCCATAAGACTAATTGATACTTCAAATAATTTGATTATGTTTGATCAAAATTCCATTAAATATACAAGAACAACAAAATTTTTAGATTTATACATTGATACATATTGAAAAAATTTGGAAAGAAATATCTCCTCTCATTGGTATTTTTTACAAAATTAAAAACTTTATACTTTGAAAATTTTTAAAAAATATATATTTTAGTCTCATTTATTCACATTTGCACTATCTTACTTCTATTTGGGAAACAGCAAGTAACTCTATAATGAAACCTCTGAAAACCTTACAGAACAAAATAATAAGCATTTACCATATTCGGAACCAACATTGAACTTATATAAACCAAACTTTTTATTGGACTTGAATTCACTCTATAAATTCAAAATTAGCTGCTTCATTCATTTTGTTGAAAATAATACAAAGAAATCAAATTTAAATTTTATTCCAATTGGACATATTCACAATCATACTACAAGAGAAACCAAATTACTGTTACATATTAAGATACAAACAAGTTTTGGAAAAAAGTCGATATATAATGATGGGATCATTATATATAATTCAATTCCAGAAAAAATAAAGAAGCATTATTCCATTACAAAATTTAAGTATCAATTGAAAAAAATTCTAATTAGTGGAATTTCATAGTTTGCATTTTATTTCTATTACACTTAAATTCGTTTTCAACATATACTTTCTGTAACCAGTTTCATTATTTGACTGCATTTCATTGGTATTTTATTTTCCAGATATGATATGTGTTCATTATTAAATATGTTATTTACATGTCATCAGTTCGGACCCTGAAAGAATCTGTAAAAAATTCAAAAGATTGGCTGAAAAAACAATTTTATTAAGCAAAAAATTGAAATTACAATGAAATGACATACAAGCAACCACCAAAGAGGGAAGAGGGGATAGATGAATGACCTATAAATAGTCAGATCTCGAAGGAATAAATCCAGTTATCACCCAAAGACGATTGCGGAGAGATTGTGAAGTAACTTAGTTTGGAATATTTTAATTTTACATGTTCAATTTTCATTTCTTGCAGTTTTCATAACGTAAATAACATATGTTATTTACGTTATTTCATTATACTTTGTAGTTATAGTCCCTCATTATAAGCATTCATTGTTTCTTGGGACAATAAACTGAATTGAATTGAAAAAAAATCCAATATGAATCGCTACTTTCGCACAGGCACCGCTCTTAGATCGCCTCAAGAATTTTCCTGTAGTGCTTGTGTTTTGTCCTAAAATAAGAAAACTATATAGTAGCTTTACCAAACACGTCTATCGGTTTTGTAAACTGTCTAGTTGAAATCTCATAATAAAGTGTTACTTGAATGAAACATATTAAATCATATCAAGACATTTCTGATCACATGAGTGAATAAACCAATGAAATCAACATTACCTTACAATTTCGTTTTACTTTTACATAATTTATTAGTCATTCAGAAAAATTACTACTGTTAATAAAACAAAGCTTTGAAGTTACCCCAAAGGTATTTATTCTGTTCTATTACTGATTACTACAGTATTATTTTTTTTAATGATTATGTTTAATATACTAATGATTAAAAAATTATATCCAAAATATTTTGAAATTTTCAACTTTTTTTTTCAGAGTTTCTACAAAGTGAAAAAACTTTTCATTCATAATGTTAGTTATTAATGTTGGGTTCATTATAGAGTACTTAAATTATTTATCAAAAGTTAATCATATTATGATCAATATTACTATATTATCATTAATCTGAAATCTAATCAAATTTGTCTATTTCAAATGTGTTACTTAATATGCACAGACTGATTTCCATGAATTAAAAATTATAATTATCATTCACAGATTTTTTGACGCCTGGGAATTTTTTAATTTCGAAGTGAAATATATATTTTCATAAAGAAATACAAAAAAATTATAACATCCCATTTTTTAATTACAAATCAATTGAAGAGCGATACCAAGAAAAACACTAGAAACAGAGGCTGTACTAAGGAATTTATTTCAGAGGATAAACATCAAATGTTTCAAATTGAAATGATACGAAACTATTGTTAATGTAGGGTATTTGGAGCCACTGCAGAAATATTTTCGAAGTCATGAACGTAACAGTTATCACCGTCAAAAATTATTTTTTATAAATATTTCAGAAGCTAGTTGAAGATGTTTCAAATGAAGAGGGGGTTGATGGTACACCATTTATTTAATAAATATTACTGGAGTTTTTCCCAACACCAAATCGTTATTTTTAACACCTCGACACGTGTTTCGATCACCAAGTAATCATCTTCAAAGAGGAAGATTAAAACTAGAAACTAACACGAGCTAACCCTATTTATGCTATATAGGTATCCCATCCAGGTAAAAGATCCACGCGTACCACCCATACAGGTATACCAACCTAAATTAATTTTCCTGGCAGACCTGTTCATGAGCAGATTCGAAATGGAAACCAAAGAAAAGTTGAAGTATTTTCCTAGGATTTGGCTAAGGTATGTGGATGATATTTTCGCGATATTCGATACCAAAAAATCGAATATTGACGACTTTGTTTCCATTTTTAATAATAGATGTCCATCAATTAAATT
>WOGO01005674.1:0-12262 GCA_015342085.1 Leptinotarsa defecta
CAAAATAGAGAAGCAGTTTCGCGAGCTCGATCATGTGGGGCAGATAGAAAATGCAGCTGCCAATGCAATGAGTGATGTACTCAAATTAGATGTGATGCTTGAGTTTGAGGAAAACCCACATACATCGAGTAGACAGGCATCCACTACATTCAATGTTAGTTGTACATCGATAGTAAACATATTGGAAGAAAATAAAATGCATCTCTATAAAATGATACCTACTCAGGAGCTCATGGAAGACGATTCTAATAGAAGAATTTATTCTTGTGAGCAACTGATGGACATGTTGAATAACAATATCATCTAATTAAAAGACGTTATGTTTTCTGATGAGTGTACTGTCAACGGACAATTCTCACTGGATGAGAGAAAAACACACGAGAATTCTCATTCAATTATAACACTAATTTTTTATCAATTACGGTAGCTTCTGAAATAAACTTCATCACTTTGAAGTCAGAACGCGGCCAAATTATACTAATGCAGCTCAGGAGTGGTGGGAATCACCAGGGGTATCAAGAATTTAAATCTCAGGCTTAGACTATAAGCGAGCCCACTCGAGCAAAAACTAATGAAGAAAAATAGTAAATCCCTGTCAAAGAGAAAGTATATTCTGTGAATTCGAACAGCGAGGGAGAAAAAGGGTTTGTTAATTGAAAGTGAACAAACCGTGCGTAATGGCAAAACAGATCGATAGTACTTCAGTATTTGTTTTGGGTTTCACTATTATATGTTTATAAAAGATTGACACTTTATGAAATATGAAAATATTTGACAGTTAGTGGGGAGGTGTCATGAGTCTAGATGCTCGTCACGGTATTACATTGAGTGAATTGATAATAATAGTGAACATGATTAATGTAAAGTGGCAACATTTTCAGTTTCTTTTGGTGAAATATCAATAGTATTTGGTGATATACAACACGTTTTCTGAATGAAAGTGAAAATCTTGTGATAACTCGTTCAATAAGCCTTTAAATTTATTATTTAACACTAGATAAATTTTGAAAATGAAACTAGCCGTTTCTGAGTGGTTAGCTTAAAAAAATATTCAGAACTAACTCTGCTTTATATACCCGCGATCTGCAACGGCTTTGCTATTTCAACACGTTCATATTAGCACCAGTTGTAACCGACTCCTTTGGACTCGATTTTTTCCATTACAGCTGCTCGGCTTAGCATGGATGTCACCGGTAGCCTGACTAAGCATGAATAACATCGTCATATTTTAACCAAAATAATAATGAATCAAACACTTAAAAAACAATTGTTTTCTTGCCCATGTTTCCAGTTTATTTAAATTCTTCTTCAGGGTTTGAAAAGAAGTTTCTTTAAATTTAAATTAAAATTAAATTTAAGCTAATTTTATTTCGTATCAAACTGTATGTATTTAAATTGACACGAGTACTTTCGAGTATCGAGCGTGCGTGTGTGGTACCACGAAACGAGGGACTTACCGCCTCTCTGCCAGTGTCTAAAAATTTGCCGGCGCAACTATATAGCTCAACTCACCAAGGTATGTCATGATATATGTCATATACAGTGATATTATTTCCTGTTTATAAAGTCTCAGTAACCTTATTATACAGTCTGCTAATATTTTAAAAACCATTAGACATATAAGATATATTAAAAAAACCATTGCAACAACCAAATTTTCGAGACAACATCACCACAGAACGACATAAAACAAACGACATTTCGTTTAGATATTAGAATGAAATTTATTGTTAATCTTACTGATGCTACTCCTACTAACATTATAAATGTTAGTAGGAGTATGGATTATTGTAATGTATGTATGTACGTTCTTTAGTTTTTCACGCCTAAACAGTCCAACGGATTGAAATGGATGTTGGTATATAGATAGATCATGGCCTGAAATAACACATAGGGTAGGTTCTCACAGTAACGCGGGTAAAACAGCGGGGAACACCTAGTATTGTATGAGTGGGTACCTACTGATTGACTGACACTCTTATATTAACGTACAACCAAGGTTACTGGAACTATAATCTTGAAATACGCAGGTAGGTTCTTTTTATAGCGTGAATAACCATTAAGAAAAGGAATTGGGAATTTCCTTTCCACCCCCTAGGGGGAAAAATAGGGGTTCGAAAACTGTTTTGAGTTTCGTCAGTTTTGAAGTTGGTAACCTGAAGTTTTGGGTTAATATTGAAATTTTGTAACTATTTGTTCAAAATGATCTGCCACGAAACCTTATGTGACAAACCAAATTCTATGCGGGCGAAGCCGCGGGCAACAGCTAGTAATTTTTACTTTGAAAATACAGTAATTGAAAAAATATGCCAGCTGCACTGAGTAACGATCAGCTTCGAGAATCGAATTGTGTTACTTACTAAAACAAAATTTTGCAAAACTAACACAACTGTCAACGACGTCTGCTCTCACGCGTCTGCCCGCATTCGGGTCGCGTTTTTGGCGATGACGCTTCATTGCTTAGACCGCCCCCCTACTTCTGCGCGTCGTCCCCCGTCGTCCCCGGTCGTCAGTAGACGCGACGCGTAATGGCTAACTGCCTTGCGTTAAGGTGAACTTATCGTGATAACTTTCAAACGATTCGTCCAGATTACTTTGTGAGTAATACAAAGTTTACCTATATTGAATACTTATCGACAATTGTATCAGTTTTTATAAGAATATGACAGATATTCTAAAATGTGCATTTCAAAAAAGTATCTAATTGTACTCACGGCTCAGTATTTTGCATATAGTGGCTACCACATAGGAGGTAGCTATATGCTATCGCAGACTTTTATTTAGAACTATTCAAGATAAAGAATCTTACGATACATTATCTGCATATAACTCCAACGGTATAGGCAGCGCACGTTAACATAGCTCGCAAGGAGCAAGAATTTTTCCGACTCACCTAATAATTATCATTATATCATGACCAAAATTACACGAAACTTTTGTGAATTGTAGCCTATATGCTATTTTGTTGTATAAGCTATATTTATGTTTATCTATTTCAAGTTTTATCTAAATCAGTTCAGTCGTTTAGGCGTGAAAGAATCACAAGCATACATACATGTATCTATCCTCACAAACTTTAATTTTATCACTGGCCATTATAACAAAATTAATAAATAAAACAGCACAAATAACGAAAACACAAAACAAACATGTGACTTCAGACTGACGCCATGTTTCCATTTGCCGATGCGCTGCCGTCGCTTTTTATTTGTCTTGCACTTCAAACTATCTCTCTCTAACCACAAAGATTATACCGCAATACTTTGCATTACTTTTTTATTTATATTTAATACTTAACAATCGAATTAACGTCTGGCAAATTAATTTTAGATTATTTTATGTTCAAAGACCATTATATAAAAATTACAGACATTCAAAAATACTTTGAATTTTTCATGTAAAAAAATAAAAAACGCGTATGGCACAAAATTAATAACAATAAAAATGCCTGGCAATAAAAAATTGATGTCTGGTGGATCTAACTGAAGGCAAAAAATAAAAAATTATGCTTTAAAAAATTCTTTTGAAGTTAAGGATTTTTACCTGTGCAGGTAAGATGCGCATTAATAAACGCAATCACTACCGTCAGCCAGGTAGCCCGGACTCTAACCAAAAGAGCAAGAGAGACAGCATATCAAAAAACCAACTGTTCTGAAATTCTTCCTCGAAAACGTTGCTAGCTATATAGTCGCTATATAGTCGCATATCAGAATCAACAGAATTCACCTATCACATTAATTCCTCATGAAACTCGACGCATAAAAATTACTTATCAGCTTATTGCAAATTTTCCTGATGGACATGTTGAATAATAATATCACCCAATTGAAAGATGTTATGTTTTCTGATGAGTGTACTGTCAACGGACAATTCTCACTGGATGAGAGAAAAACACGAGAAAAACACACAACCTGAGGTTCAATTCTCATGCAATTAGAATACTAATTTTTGATCAATTAGGATAGCTTCTGAAATAAACTTCATCATTTTGAAGTCAGAACGCGGCTTAATTATACTAATGCAGCTCAGGAGTGGTGGGAATCACCAGACGTATCAAAAATATAAATCTCGACGCATAAAAATTATTTCTCAGCTTATTGCAGATTTTCCATATGTTAACATTGTGTCATAGTACATGATTCGTGTTTAAGATTCATTGTTTCTCACAAATTCTGAAATTATCTTGATTTTTTTTCATCCAAATGATCATTTGTTTATATTTTCTGTATCGCTTTGAGGCTTAGTGAAACTACTGAGGCTATGGAGGTAGTTTATTGAGTCGTAAGCATAATTATATTAAAGTTTCTATGTAGCATGGTCAGAAATTGAATCCTGCCATTTGATAAGAGATTATATTTTTGTTTATATATATATATATATATATATATCTTTGTATTTTGTTTCCTATCAATAAAAGCAACTATTATTATTATTATTACCATTATTAAATAACAGGGATAGCAGTATAGTACCTTGAGGCCCGTCTGATTCAATAATACTGGATGATTTGAAAGGTTATTCTTCCTTTCCTTAATAAGTTGAATGCTCAATAACAGTCAATAAATGAGCCACAAATATTCAATTTGCTGTCTAGAGTATCCGTCAGGTGTTCATTGAGACATGTTTTGGTGCTTTCAATTCAACTGACTTTATGTTGATTTAGAAAATGAATCTGATTCACAGGAAATAAGTTGATTTTCTATGACAAACTAAAATTTTCCGTATATCCTGACCTGCAATATTCTTCTTGAAGCGCATTTGATCAACCAAGTAGGCGTCTTCAGGAGATGAAGTTTTTTTCAACAACGCATGTTCTGTGAAAGGTTTCGAGAAGATGGAATGCTGATATTTCTCCACTTATTTTCCATGATAAGTGTCTACTTGTAGGAAAATTTGAGACTGTTCTAGCCATGCCAGGTTGCGAGTCTTTCGTTACACCATCATAAATATCAATTTCTATACATTTTCTTTCAGTTTTCTGAATCTGATTCATCATTTGTCGAATTATCTTCAGTTCATCATTTTCAGATTGAACAATAATATATTTTTCTCTTCCCACGTGAGTTAATCAATATTAACATTTTTTATCTATTACTCCAAATCTGTATTTTCTGTAGAAGAGGGAATTGAATCAACACAAGGTTACTGTTTTGGAAATTGATATTTCGATACATCAATTTGACAAATATTTTCGATGACAGCATTCATCAGTTCAAGAATTATTTTTTTATCAAAATGAAAAGATTCACTAAGCAAGAAACAGTTTCCTCAGACCGCGATGATGGCGATTCTCAGGACGAATATGTGTCTGAGAAAGAGAAGAAACAACAAGACTTCAAAACTGTCAAGATAACGCTGGAGGCTTATCAAAATATAGTTAATTTTTTTCCCACTGCCGATATCAGAACTCAGTGCACTTTTGATGGAAGAATAGTGGGAGAAACAACTTGGATACCAGTGACTGGTGATAGTTATCTGCCGATAGACAAAACATTTTCTTTTACGTTCGACAAAACTTCACCTAAAGATATCGACAAACTCATATCGTTACCTGTACTAATGACAATTTCGCAATCAACGGGAAGTTTCCACCCATTTTCATATGATTACCTCCAAATCAACACAGACCCCAGATTCGCTACCAATACAAGGCATCTAGAAAGTATTGTTGAAATATATGAAGAATTCACAGGTCAGACAATTCCAAGAAGTGATTTGTCAGAGCAACGCCCCAAGAAAACCAAAAGAACGAGAGAAAAAAAGTCCTCTAAGAGGGACAGATCCACCAAGGGATCTGATTCATCTTCAAAAGTAACTGTACCTCGTCAATTGAGTTCCAATCCAATGATACCAGAATTACCATCAGAATATTTAGAAGATCCTATCATATACGGAATGTGTACTATAGATTTTTTGCCGTTATTTCAGGGAAAAACTTCCTTTTCGGAAACTCTGCTGATACGCCCGATAAAAAAATACGATGACGAGAAAATGGTTTCCTTCAAGGCACATCCTAAAATAATAGTGACGGTTTCCACTGATGTTAATCTCAGTTCTCTTGGGGTTGCGATTATGAACATTACGGTGGAAGCAATCTATAACATACCCTCACTGATGAAACCTGAAACGGATTACAGAGTGAATGTTCTTCTACCGAAGACAACCACAAAAAAAATTCCTATCTCTTTTACGAATTCCCGATACACATTCAACACACGAGAATGTACAAATAGGTGTTGGCCGAATATGCAACAAATTGGACTCAATGCAAATACAACGAAATATGTTTCCAGCACCAGCAAAGACGAACTTATGAATGAGGTCGGAGTCGATATTGTCTCATATTTGAACGAAGATGGGCCAACTTTGGTTTTCAATACAATTAGAAGAAGTTTGATAACGGAAAGTGGTTGGGAAGAACTCATAGAGCATGTCAACAGTCACCGAAAGATAGTACTGGAGTTTTTGATAAACCAAAAAGGTACTAGAAAATCCAACTTCAATATCCCAAGACCTGATAAGGAGGCTTCAATACCTTCCCTGAAGTATGCCAATGAATTTGGCAGAAAGTTGCGGCCACCTTCCTTGCATTTCATGTCTATACTAGATGTATCTTCGCTGTTGTATCCGGGCGTTTCGAAAGTTCGCGTAGCGGCTCCTGTGTGCAGCTACAACTCCGAAGAGGTTTCAAAATATAGTGGTCAAGATGATATTTCACCCAATATTGTAATAAAAAAAAGTAGTCCGTCTAGAGAAGCTGTCAATAGGTCAAAGGATAAACCTAATAAACACAAGGAGAAAGACTCAGAAAAAAGTGAGAAGTCATCTGTGAAGAATAAAGAAAAAGATCCTAAAGAGAAAGATCTGAAAACGTTTTTACCTCTGAAACCAGAAGCTGAACCAAAACCGGATCCCATTGTACCAATCCTTAACGAACAAGAAAAACCCTGCTTCATTCTTGTGGAGATTGAATTATCCAAATGCATTGAGCCCTCAAGAAATATAGAGGATCTAAGAGATAGTACGCATGAACTCATACGAACAAAACCTCAATTTCCTACAAAACTAATTCTATGTAAGTGTTTGATCGAATCCTACTACAAAGAACTACTGGATGAAATGATGAAAGATATCGAAAAGAAGTTTCAGAGATATTTGACTGAACGCCCCGACCACAAATTTTCCTCGAATAAAACCTCAGATTTTATTGATTTTCTGCAAACCATTGGAACGTATCAGACTTATTCTTCTTCCATGATGAAAGTCGCAACTTTGCTATACACGAGCGAATTCAAACCTAGTGGATTCGAAAATACCAGCAGAGGTTACCGAACTATTCCAGATTTGTTTGTTTATTTAATATCAGAAATGAATGCTAGTCTGAATAAACTCACATGCCATGAAAAGGAGAATGAATGTGAGGAGAACATTCTGGAAAAAATCATTTTCTATGCCAAGGAAGCTGTGGAAATGAGAAATACTGATTTAGCAGATAGATATTTCCTTGAACGAATTTGTAGGAATAAACAAAATTCTCACTACTGGTTCGAATATGGCGTATTTTTTCTTGAACTGAAAAAAGCCGACAGAGCTTTTGAATGCATGAAGAAAGCTTTACTGACAAACCCCAATCATGGAAATAGTCTCATAGCTTTGGGGGTACTCTTAGATAATAAAGGCCAGAAAGAAGAGGCGGAAATGTATTTCTTAAACCTCATGATACTGCAACCGAAATGGGTGGAGGGTTGGGGTGTCCTCTACATCTTTTATACGAAACATGATTGCTATGAAGGCATGGATGTAGCGCTAGAGATGGCGAATAAATATTTAAATGAAAATGCTGCTGCCAAATTACCTGAAGATTTAGCGTGGACCTCCAACATCTGCCCGAATACTATATTTCTTCGAACAGCAATCGTTCTACTGAAGATGAGATTGTACGACTGGGCGGAAATCGCTCTGGCTGAAGAATTGACTACACATTTTGGATTGGTACACTACTTACTGTCGGCTATTTGTTATTACAAAGGACTTTATTCTCATGCCTTGGAGCATTTAGAGGAAGCAAAAAAAAACTTCGGATCGAATTATGCCGTGGCCAGTCTATCCGGACACTGCTTTTTTGCTCTCAACAGAGAAGAAGAGGCAAAAAATGAATACTATCATGCTATGGCAGAATTCGATGGTCCGAAAGACAATCATTTGGTTCATCTGAACCTTACACTAATTTCCGAACGTGCCGGAGACGATCAAAAAGCAAGGAAGTACGCTTTGTTGGCTTGTAAATACAATCCTACTCCTTACACTTGGTTAAAAGCAGGGCTTTTCTATCTACGGGAGAATGATTTGCTGAGTGCAGAAGAATGTTTCAGCGAAGGAAATGTGAGAGATCCTAGTCACTCAGAACTGTGGGGAAACCTATGTTTGGTAAATTTCAAACTTCGTAGGCTGCATGAAGCGGAAATATGTTACAACCAAGCGATACGAAATGGCTTGAAAAATAGTGAGCTGTTAGAAAAAATTGAAAAGGAACGGAACAGTGACTGATATATAATTATGAATTGTTTTTATTAACCCTGGGGGTAAACGAATTATAGACAGTTGAGGACTATTCTAAAATGTTTAATAGCTTCAACGAGACGATTACACTCGAGTGCCAAGTCATATTTCAGATAAGACTACATGAGTTTCAAGATGATTTACGTTATTAATAAAGCAATTTATTTTCTTATTATTGGGAGAATTGAACAAATATTGAGAAAACTTTGATCGATTTTTGCTGCTTTTTGTTGTAAGAGATGTCTGACTTTTACATTCTATTCATACATTACACTCATACCGACAATCTTTCTCACTGTATCAATTTGTTGGATGTTTGTCTAAAGATGACGACCTGTCTCTGTTTCTCTGTTGCATTGCTTGAAGCCGAGACCTCTAGTATACAGCAATATTTTGTTTAACTATCTTGTAATTGGACAGTATCTAGTGGATAGCCCTGTAATTATATTGAGTCGATCCCCATAGAAAAGAAAGGAGATGACTGATATCTCAGTATGAATTGTTTCTATGAAACCTGGCAGAATTATAAGTAACTGAAAATCGCTCTCGTGAAGAAATACCTGAAATTTCGATTGGTTCAATGTAGTGATGGTGATCACAATTATCAACTCATATTCCAGAGAAAAGTGTTGGTTTGATTCCATAATATGCTTAATCCTAGTGAACACGTGTATTCACTTGGAACTGAACAAAGCAAGAACAAAACCAGTGATGAAACTAAGGGGGTCAGGTAGATTACAACCCCGTCGTCGAATCACGTAACTTGAGTTCCAAGTGGTTTTTGGAAATGGATTCACAGCAGAATCCACCAAATTGCTGACTGCGGAAACCTATCCGAACTATCTCGGAAACAGTAAAACCTACAAGGTCAGTTAATTTGAACAATAGCTTTCTGTTGTGAGGAGCTAGAATAATTTCTTTCCAGAACAAAAATGTCAGTGGTTGTTTTTGAAATTATCGCCAAAAACTGGAATTGCCGAATTTTGTTTTTTTACTCTATCGCCTCCGTTAGAATGATATAAAAAAGGCCGAGAAACTTTTCAATTTTGCTCAGTATTTTTTTATTGTCTGTTGAGATCCCAGCCCAACAAGCTGAAACAGCTGTTTACCGGTGGCTCTTGAATTGAAATCAATATGGGAGTCATCAGAATAGTACTCATCTATTTTTTTTATTTCCATGAAATCATTTTTCAGCAGCTCGACTACAATAACCCTTCTTGATTTCATATCATTTTTAGAAACATGTGGATTAATTTTTCAATGGTCGGTCGGTAGCCAGGCGGTTCGACGTGGATGCTTTGTTCATTCATTCGAATTGACTGCCGTGTTGGTCGGTGATTCAAGCCCTAGTATGAACGATCGATTTTCACTTGCTATCGTCCAACCCGTGTTACGAATCACACGTTAAAAGGTGAGACCTCTTTTGCTCGCACAAGTTTCGACTTCTGAGGGTTGTCGTTCGTAAGGGTGTGACAGCTGGTTAACGGAAAAACAGACAGAACAGACAGACAGATTCCAGGATAGCTTCCCAAATTTCTGCTACCACAGTTGTTGGTTGATTGGTCAAAACACCAACACTGACATAAAAACTTGGCAAATTAACTTGGGTGTCACACCCATAGGTGGTTCCACTTATGTCTCGCTTGCGTTTACGCAGTTATTTCCATCGAGTACTTTTCTTGGTTATTCACATTTTGTCCTCAATCGAGGACCGCTTGCCCGGTACTAACGATGCCCAACAGGCTGAAACAGCTGTCTACCGGTGGCGGTAGGGCCAAAACGAATGTTTCAACACAAATTGTCACAAAAAACGAATATTCTAAAACGCCCATTGATCTGAACACTGAATTATCCTAAACAATCTCAGTAGTTGTTTGACGTAAATTTTCAAATCTAACATGTAACAAGAGTTACATGAATTTTCAAAGAGTGAGAGTTTCAAAAAATGTTTGAAACCCATACCAAAATGAGACCATTTTCAAAGTGTCTTGTAGGGTAACAAAGTGAAATACGGAATACTGCGAAGTGAGATATCAAAGTGAGCTCCAAAACAAATTCTCCAGAGAGAATCCGCTTACAATACTGCAACACATGGCGGATTCAACAAGGAAGCCTATGACTTCCGACAAAGAGCACTTTGAAGTGGAGAGAATTCTCATTGAAATTAATGTACCGCAGAGTGTTCAGTTCAAATATTTTGCATAGAAGTGAAATTTAATTAAAATCATCAGTCCTTTCATGCCCTATTGTATGCATTCTCTAAATAAATGAATTGTAATATAACGGGCATATGAAGTAAAACGGCTGTCAAAAATCATTTCATATTTTGAATTCACTGCTGTACCAGAGAGAGAACTGAGGATTTTCAAAGTTCCACTTGCTGTGTCAGTAGCAAGTTGTACTGTTCGTCAACAGCACTATATTTTATTGATTTTTGACTGTAATCTAGTGACAGAAATCAAATGTTTAAAAACCATCATTGTAAAGTGAACAAATGAAATTTTTTTCCTAAGTAATCCTGAAAACAATCTCATCACTCCACTGACTGCAGTCAGTTTGGTTACTTAGTGTAGATCTGAGAAATATATCCAACATTCACTTGAGCTTCGTTGCAACCATATTTGCCCATTTTTTCTATCCTAATCACATCAGCTTATCCATGAAAGAAGGTTTATGTTTTCATCTGAAGAGCGCGTTTTTGAAGATATGAGAGGGGGAAGTTTCGTCCACTAGAACGTAAGGACATCCTGGAAACTTCAAGAATATTATGAAACTTTCAGGAATGTTACGGAATATACGAGAATATATGACATCATTCCAGATCATTGTGGAGCGATCAAGAAAGTTATATGAGGCATTCTGGATTGTTAAGGAATAGTTCAAAAAGTTAGGGAATATCCTGGAGTATCTCAGGTCATTGCGGAACTATCGCATGTTCCGCATGTGATGTGCTTTGGTAACCTTGTATCTCCCATCTAAGGAGAAGTTTCTCTTTTCAATTGAAGGTCGTGCTTTTGAAACTATGAAGGATGGAAGTTTCGCCCCCCAGATAAACCAAATAAACTCAAGGACAATGCACGCATGAAGTCCAAACCGCAAAACGTGTTTCTGAATTAATTGTCCCATCAGTATGGTAGACCTGGGGCTGAGAGAAAGGTTAGGCACCACTTGGTTGGAAAAAAATAATACAATATTGATTTATCAACACAGATCGACCTTGATTTGTTGTCACGACCAGAGTAATTAGGGTTAAAGTCTCCTGGAAATTTCTTCAACAGTCCAGAACCTTCGAGAATAGCATTTTACACTATTATAAAATATCTTGGAATATTTTGGAATTATATGAAATGTTGTGGAATAGTCTGGAACGTTTGCGAAAATAGCAGAATATTGCTATTTCATTGTAGAACAAGGAAGAAACAGAGAAGATATATGTTGTGATTGCTCTCTATTTCCCACTCATGAAGAAGTCTTCTGATCTGAACCGAAAGATGTAGAATGTCATCTTCAATTCCTTCAGGTTTGGAGACCAGCTCCCCTACCCTTTTGACTGATTGTTGGTCTCGAGGAGGACCAATGGGTTCATGACTGATTGATAACGGCATGCAGTTCTTAGACATCAGTGCCGCCCTTCACGGGATACCCCTACCTGGCTGGGGTGGGATGGATGAGAAAGTTATTCATCCGTTAACGGGGGACATGG
>WOGO01005675.1:0-12261 GCA_015342085.1 Leptinotarsa defecta
CTATGAGTAATCATCCAGTTTGATCATATGTGATCGGCTTGTGAGATAGCTGGTCATTCATTCAAGAGAAATGTCATCGAATCCTATGAACTTGAGCTTGCTGATAAGTAAATCGAAATTAACTAAATTGAAAGCTATACTTTGATCAAGCAGTACTAAAATGGAGACTTTTGATTGATCTCTAAATCTCGCAAGATGTCCGTACGGGAGTATTCGATTTTCTTCAAGAAAAGCTCTTACTTGACGGGAAACATTTTTCTCGAATATTTTAGAGAATGAGGGCAGAATGCTGATAGGGGTAGGTCACTGAACGTGGTAGGTGCTTTCTTTTTCGAATCGGAATTATATTAGCAACCTTCCAAACATCTGAACTTGTTGAAAATATGTTTAACTTCATCAATACAGTTTGGTATCACTAAAGAAATCATCTTGATATTTACATTGTCATTATCTAAAGCATTAGATTTTATTTCTCTGATAGCAGTCAAACATATCATCATCACATATATCGGTAAGGGAAAAGTTCATAGGAGCGTTTAATTTATTATTATTGTAGAATGAAAGAGTGTTATTATTTACTATTGAATCTCCTGCCACGTTTAAAAAATAGTCATTGATTTCTTCAGGCCTACGTAGTTCAATTGGCAGGCTATTGGTTTGCGAGGCTGATTTTGTAGTAACACCTCAATCTGCAAGATTTCTCCATGTCATTTTTGAATTGTTCTTATTTTTGTTCGAAACAAATTGTATATCACCAATCGTCAAACATATTGCCATCTCCATCTAAACATCATTAAAAAATTAAAAATGACCATTTATCGATTCGACTGGTGAATTGCAACTCCTGTTGAATTCGTTAATTGCTTTAACAATAACTTTGTCGAAGCGAGCAGAACGTAGGCGTTTTTTAATTGAATGAACAATAGGTCTTAATGTAATTGAAGATAAAATTATGATATCATTCTAGCGGCAAGGTCTACACAACATACCACAACTTTCTGAGTCCCATTAAAAAGAATCTGATTCAGCAACCACGAACAATGAATAATAAAGATAAGTCGAATAATTTTGTAGTGACTCGCCTCTGGATAATGCAACATTTACCTTCGGAAAATAACTATTTGAAATGTATTCCATTTAGCCCGTAAAAACAGAAAATAAAATTCAATAGAAAGTGATGTAATGAAATCCTTTTTTTTTAATTGAAAGGGTTATATTTTTGGGAGTGATTAATTTTTGGGAAATAAAGTTTTTGCCTTTCTAAGAAAAAGCCCTCTTGAAACAACTACTTTCATATAAACACTGAATTACACGAAAGAAAAATACTTTCGAAACAAATACTTCATTCAATACAGTACATTTCTTTAATGTCCCCTCCCCCCTTTTATTTTTTGAACAGGTCAACTCAAAAAATTGAAATTTGGGATAATGAAAATTGATGCATAAATACTTTATTTTGAAATGAAATTAACAGATGAAACTTTCAAAATGGCGGTACATCTAATAATTTCCTGAAGACAAACACAGTAATATTGATATTACTAGAAATATTCCTTTTTATCTGCCATATGGCAATTCCAACAACTCGATAAGGTTTGTCAAGTTATTTTTTTGTTTATAAAAACGACAAAAAATATCACTACGACAATAAACATCATTGTTCAGTAAGAATATTCTCATTTAGTTTTAGGTTTTACAAGTAGAAAGGTACCACGTCAAGAATCTCTAAAATGGTCAATTCTCGTCCATTGGAAGGAAAAGTGGAAGCGATTTTTATTTACGGTGCGACGCGTAACTTTCATGAGACCGAAAGGATTTTCAATGAACGTTTTCCGAATCGTCCAATCTGTAGAAAATATTTGAGGGAACTTGTATCCAAAATCACAACTACCGGTAGTGTACATAACAAAAGGCCCCCAGGTCTTCCGTTTTACTGTGTGGAGACTTTTGAAGAGCAATAGGTGGCATCCACACAAAATTAAAACGGTACACCAATTAACTGAAGATGACCCTGATCGAAGAACAGAATTCTGCGAAATCATGACATAAACCATTGCAAGGCATTCTACCTATCTCCACAATATTTGTTTTTAACCCTGACGTCTTCCAGGAAACACATACCCAATATCCAGAACAAATTAACGTTTGGGCAGGAATATTGGGAAACCATATTGTAGGACCACTATTTATTGATCAAAATTTAACAGAGGAACTGTATTTGAATATGCTGAAAACTACTGTTGACCCTCTCATTACTGAAATCGTCAAAACGAATCCTAATGAATTCGATATGGATATTGTATTCTAACAAGATGGAGCGCCACCACATTAGGTACTCCAGACAAGTAAGAAACTATTTGGATACTACCTTTCCCGGTTGTTGGATTGGCCGTCGAGGTCTTACAGAATAGCCAGCCCCCTCGCCAGATTTGACACCTTTGGACTTTTTTAAGGATCTATTTGAAGCAAAAGATGTACGAAACTGAACCTGCCTCAATATTGGATATACGACAGAGAATAATGAATATTTGTGGAGATATTGACGTTACTGTGTTCGGCATGAAATATCGGATAGGCTGTTCATATGTCAAGAAGTTCATGGCAACCTTTTCGAGCATCTTCCGAACTGACCTCAAGGTTATCACCTTATATCATGTAGTTGAATGTCAATGTATTCAGACAATTATCAAAAGTTCCGCCATTTTGTAGTAGTTGAAGATACTGAAATTATATTCTAGGGTTGTGAAGTATTCCTCAAGAGCTTCAAAATGATGTGTCACAAGACTCCACTTTCCATTTGAGGTTTTTCCCAGGTGGCGCTCAGTCGCCATCTTGAAAGTTTCAACTGTCAATTTCACTTCAAAATTAAGTATGCATGCATAAAAAGGAGGACCGTGTTAAGAATCACACGTTAAAAGGTAACACCTCGTTAATCCTCAGCTCGCACAAGTTTCGACTTTTGAGGGTTGTCGTTAGAAAGGGTGCGACAGCTGGTTAACGAAAAAAACAGATTTTTTTAAACATTAAAGAAAAGCACTGTATACAATTAAATTGGATACTTTCTTTACGATTCACATTTTAGAATATCTGCCAAATTCTTATAAAAATTAGACGAATCCTTTGAAAGTTATCACGATTAGTTTATCTTGACGCAACGCAGTAAGTCATTACGCGCCGCGTCTACTGTAAGACGACGGGGGTAGAAGGGCGGTCTAAGCAATGAAGCGCCATCGCCGAGAACGCGACCCGAACACGGGCAGACGCGTGAGGGCAGACGTCGTTGATGGTTGTGTTTTGTGAATTTCTTTATAGGTAGCATAATTCAATTCTCCAAGCTATTGATTACTTGGTGAAGTTGGCATATTATTTTAGTTACATTAGTTTTAAAGTACAAATATACATTACTGCCTTATATTAGCGTACAGCCGAAGCTACTGAACCTAGAATTTTGAAATATGCAGGTAGATTCTTTGTATAGCGTGAATGAGCATCAAGAAATGGAATCAGGATATTCCACTCACAAGTAGGAAAAATAGCGGTTCAAAGATTGTATTGAATTTCGTCAGTTTTGAAGATGGAAACCTGAAGTTTTGGATTAATAAAGAAATATTGTAACTAATTGTTTAAAATGGTCTGTCACGAAACTTAATGTGACAAACCAAATTCAACGAGGGCGAAGCCGCGGGCAACAACTAGTATTACCATAATTGAAGTTTACCGTAATTACCAATTTCATCATTATAAAAAAAATTTAAGAAAGGAAAATAATTCAAATATATTTGGTTATTAAGCAATTATTTCGAATTGTTTATTGTATTGATTTCTAAGTATTGCAAAATATCGTGTTCTAAACTTTTATTTTTCAAATGTAATATGTCGTGATCATGATTGCAGTCATGTCCTTCCGCCAGAAGTTGTTTGGCAAATTGAACTGGTTTTCTCATTCAAGAAACTACTTCTTTGTTCTTTTATTCTTTTGCAGAACATTCTCACCGTTTTGCCAATATAATGTTTGGGACCACAAGGCAACTTACATTATTAGTGATGCGCCGAATATTCGTTTGATATTCGATATCTTTTTCACTAATGATGTCGGTTCCTGTGCCGAATATATTCGATTCGAGTTATTCTCTTTTCTTGGCTACACGACACGGTATAGAACTGAAAGACAAAATTTTTATGTAAGATTTATGTTGTATTATAAGTCAAAGAAATCCTATGAAGAATATGTTGAATAAAACGAAGCGATTAAACTTCATATCAACATTAAGTTTCAAACCTCAAATCAAAACAATATTTAAAACTGATTAATACAGCTTCCTCAAGCGCTTGAGGAAGCTCTTGTGTAGCGAAACACGTGTCGCGGTTTTTAAAACCCTTTATAGTGAAAATCATACAATATACAATTAGTTTTCATGTGGATTTTCATCAAGTATCGGCCAGTTCTATTCAATTAAAACAATATTTATTTTTAAACTTTGATTAAATACTCATTTATTTTTGAAGAAATCAAAATTTTTTTAAACGTCAATCAAAGCCACATTCCTTTTCAAAACTTATATCATCTAGTAGTACATGTAGTTTTTTAAATAAATTTGCTCTAATTAGGCTACGACCAAATATTTCTTTTTAGAGAAACGAGCGACATTATTGATGGGTTGATCAAAGTAGGTTAATACCCTACAAAGCTTACTATCAATCTTGAAAATTCGATAGACCAGTTCTATAGCTTATTTTCGTATTTTTAGAAAGAACGAAGTGTCATAATATCCACCTCGTAACTGTCATTGACCGCAATTTGTTCGATGAAACATCCCAGGAATCGTTAAAATGTTTAATTAGGTAGTAAAACTCAATATGATTCAAATTTCCAAAATATATAGAAGGCAGGAAGTGAATTGGTTAGTACTCTAAACACATGTAGGTTCTAACCGACATTTTTGAAATGCCATTTTCGTGAGGCTTTGACTCATCAAATTTTTACTTTTCGAAACGATATCCTATTTCTATACATCAACACAGGTTTTCTTCAAAGCGGGTTCGGACTTTCTCACGCATTTCCGGTAATATTCCGACATTCAGCAACAATTAGTTATCATAAATAATCTAGAAATGCTGGTTGAATTGTATAAACTATAATTTTTGAGTAATCCCACAAAAAATTCAACAGACCTAAATTGGGTGACCTTGCAGGTCACTCCATTGGTCCTCTTCGAATGATCCATTTACAAGGAAATACTGTAACGTATATTGAGTAGATAGTCTTGCGAGCGGATCAATCTCATTATATATGGAATCGACAGCTGACTCAAACCATGTTATGCCAAGATAGACCTTTGGCGTTTGCAAAGTCAAGCTCTGATTTCAATTCCGAATGATAATTCGCTTTCTGTCTTTCTCCGCAGCTTTCACCTCAAGCAGGAAACTAAATGTAATCCGAGTCCAGAAAACAAAGTATTCTAGATCCAACACCAAAATATATCTGCCTAGTGCTGGATCACGAATGCTTTGTTTTCGAACTTGAGTTTCCTCTAGTTGCCTGCTTAGGTAAATGCTACAGAAAAAGAGTTCGACTTCTTATTCGAAAGACCACCGAGGGATCCTTGATAAGATTTATGTGGATGCTTAAGTTTTCCTGTCTGTAAATGGGTCTTCGTAAGGGAAGGTGTTCAGTTCATGTTTGTTCACTGTTTTAATATGGCTGTTTTATGCTGTTTATTGACGTCTTCTATTCATACCCAAGGTGATATGGATCAATGTCAATGCTGACTTGCTGAATCGACATCCGGCGATACGCAGTTCTTGAAATTACGACATGAAGACTCTTTGTTTTCTTTGTTTATTTTCAAACTATGTCATCACCTATTTTACTATAAATACCGTTCTGCGTGACGAAATGAATCAGTTATAGTAATACTTTAAGGTTATATTTACAATTATATTTTGTAACTCAAGGGAACACAATACTGTTTCTCTTTTCCAAAATAAATAATTCTAAAAAGCGTATTTTTCCAAAGTGAGATATAACATGGCTGTGAAATACATGTGATTAATATTTCTGTTCTGAACGTACTATTCTTGCATACTGAAGTTATAGAAAACAAACAGTGTATTGGTCTGTATGAAACTCAATCTTTTGAAAATTACTTCTTGTAACATAAAGGTTATGAAGAAAAAATAAGAATGAACGCTACTTTTCAAGAAGACTCTCCACCAATATGTTTACTTTGTAAAATTCTAGTGAGGTCACGTATTCAATAAACATTAAGTACCTTAAACTGGGACACGATGGAAATATTAGGCTCAAACACAAACTCAATTATCTAGTTTACGAGTATATGTTCTGTTATGTGAAATATACCCAGTGAAAATCATTCAAATTCCAGAAATTGTGGAAGAAGTCATTCAACAACTTTGAAAAAACTTTGGCTTTCTACTACTCCATCAATAAACAGAAAATGAGGGAAATTTCCAAAGAAAGAAAGATAGAAAACGAACGCAATAAAATCTATTCATGAAGATATGTAGATCAACCACAGAAAATTCTTTCAGATTCAAATTTGACGAAAAACAACTACTTTCACAAGCACATGAACAGATGTCCGAATATGACTAGGTTGCTGCGCTTATCAAGGTGGAAATCTTACACCATGAACATTTGACAATCTCCGCTTCGGCCAATTAACTGGAAGCAATTCATTATAGCTGCCGTAGCTGATAGTCCAGAATATGGTCCACCGGTAAGATTCCAGAGCCACACATTCTGGCCTGGAATGGCTACAGGTTACTTAAGAAGATCAGGAGAGCGTGTCCTGGCTGGTGGGTGCAGTTAATACCCTGCAGCCATGGGAGAGTGTATCCCTGGATTGCGTCTCAGGGACAAATATCTGGCCTGGGGCCTGGCGCTGATTAGTTCCTCACTATACCGAGAAAAATGTATAATAGGTTTCACGGTATATGGTATTGGCTAAACGATTATACTAATACCATAACATATAAATTTGACAAGAGTAATCGTGGACTGCTCAAATAACAAAAGCGCAGAAATAAACGAAACTCTAAGTGCATCACAATTGTCAGACTGTATAGAAAACATTTATTTTATTAAAATAATATTCTTCTGCTTATCTTTTTTCAATGGGGAATGTTCCTCCTGACGAAAATCAAGTAGTTTTCATAAAAGAGCTCTAAAACATCGCATTTTAAACTTATCATTTCAACCTTTTTCTTTAAAAAATTATTTAAATACTAAAAAAGAGGAATGAAATAATGCATTCAACATTTAAAGGGATTCGCTTCTATTTCACCATTTGGCAACATCCGTTATAACTAATAAAGGACAATGAAACAAACAGTTTGACGGAAAATTCTATTCATGCAATGAAGGACTAATAATGGGGAACCCTTTGAGTCCCTTGCTGGCGGAAATTTTCATGGATAACATAGAGTATGAAATCCATAATAATCAGTTAGCTAACAGTTTTTTGTACTGGTACAGATACGTAGATCATATCTTAGTATGTTTTACTGGTACCGTTAGGCAATTAGGCAAGTTCATTGAATATGCCAATTCCATCCACCCGTCAATAAAATTCACCACTGAGAGGGAGATAAATAATTCAATAAATTACCTTGACTTAACCATTACGAAAAATAGCAATAAACATGAATTTGCAATTTTCCACAAACCATCTTACACGGACAGTATCATACATAATTCCACCACACACCCTCACCAGCATAAAATTGCTGGTTTCAATAGTATGCTTCACAGACTAGTGAATATTCCACTGTCCGAGAGTAATTTTCAGAAAGAGCTGAGTTTGATAAAAAAAATCGCGGTTAATAACGGTTATAAGGTAGATATTATAGACTCCATTCTTTTCAAAAAACTACAAAAGCAAGCCATGGACCTGGTCTACCCAAATTCAAGATGCGATAACGTCAGTTGTAGGACATTGTCATATTTGGATGAACCAACCAATAAACTTGCCCGTTTTTTAAATAAAGAATGCGCAAATGTAGCTTACAGAACGAATAATAATCTAAGTATATAAATTTATTAAAAACAACAAAGACTAAACTTCGGTGTCGGATAGATCAGGAGTATATAAGCTGACTTGTGGCCCTTGTTTCCAAAGAATCAAAGAGCATAGAAGTAGTTTTGTGAATAGAAAAACCAATTCCACATTTGCAAACCACCTTTCAGCAGAAGGATATGAGTTAAATCATGAATACGATATGTTACATTTAGAAGAGAGAAGTTTAAAACTCAATCTTCTAGATTGTTTAGAAATCAATAGATTCAGGAATTCGGGTAATTTACTGAATTGAATAACTCTACTAAATATTTTTTCAGATATGGAAATGGGACATAAGCCCAGGTAATTTAATTCATTACAAACTTAGGTAAAAGTTAGGTACCTGAAATGTAGATACTTCAATTGTAGAATAAGGTATATATATAGCATTGAATATGTATAATTAGTTATTGAAGACACGCCCGAAGAAGCCATTGTATGGCGAAACACGTGTTGCGTTTTTGTAAAATTGTTCAGTGAAATTCTCACGATAAAATGTTTTTAAAATACGCTAATAATAGGAGAGATGTAGCAGATGCTGTTTCACAATCTAACCCTTACATAAAAAACCTATACATATACAAAGTAGAGTTCTTAGGAACAAATCAAATAGAGAACTTCATAATAAATTACATATTTCAGTATAACACAAAACACGTAAAACTTAGTTTACAAAAAGTAATTACCATTGAAAAAACAACTGGTCCCAGTAACCATTGAATATATATCTCTCTCTCTCTCTGAAAATGTTACAATTCTATAATAATTATTAAACAATTGTAAATAATGGAAATTAGCATGAAATATATTTTCTACTGTTATTACTATCAATCTACTGGCACAAAATCCACTGCTTGAGCATGAAATCCTATCCCGAGTTGCTTTATAAACGATAAATACACAAAAGTTGACATAATTCAGTTAATAACTTAACTCAACATTTAATAATTCTAAGACCGTAACAAGTTTGCCGGGCCAGCTAGTATGATATCAAGAAAAGCAAACTGTCGAGGGTCTAGGATTGATGAAATTATTTTGATATTCAAGTTATTCGGAGATTTAGTGGTAGGAGATCGTTCAGAGATAAAACCAAGGTTTTTTTTAACAATTATTAAGAACATGAAGTTTCCATAATTCATCAATCTTCAAAACCTTGACTCCTGAAAGTGAGAAGAAATATGATCTTATTTTCGAACTTCAAAGACAGTTTTTTGACAATTTCATAACAATTTATTTTGAATGGGCCCATAAATGGTGTTACAAAATCCAAGTTTGAATCATGTCTTCACAAAGTTTAAATTTAAGTAGCGTGGCCAAAATATTTTCGTTTCGATAGGGTTCCTATAAAATCTTATAGAAAAAATCTGTCAATATCTATTACTATGTTAACCAGCTGTCGCTCTCCTACGAACGACAACCTTCAGAAGTCAAAACTTATGCGGACTAAGGATTGAAGATTGACTGACGTACGATTACGTGTTGGTCATAATGAGTTGACATGCTTTTGGAATATCATTTCAAAAACCAACCACAAGCATGAGTTCTTATCATTTTGAATTATTAAAGTAAATCTACCCAAATAAGATCTGAATCATCGTTTCGTCACCTTAAGTATTTCAGACCAAAGAGTTCGAAGGTTTAGATTATATGCCATGAGAAGTTTTGTAAATTTTTCATTAACTTTGTACACTGTTAACTTTTAACAGTTATTCTGAAAAATTTGTGAAAATCTGATAAACGAGAATAATGAAAGAAATGGTATTCTGTGGTGGAACTGTTTTCTCTCGTTCCGAAATGTTTTTTATGAATAGGAAAAACTATTCTACAACCTTAATCGTATCAAATCCTATCTAATTGACGAATAAACAGAGAAAGTACTCAGATCCTTATATTGTCCATGAGCATTTTTGATTAGGAGAACATAAATTACACTGCAAAAAATTCGAGTTCGATACAAAAACGGAATTGAATCACTCCTTCAAATTTCCCGGTTTTTCTTTCAATATTTGATGTAATATGTAGCACATTAACATTCGTCTTGTGATTGTGTGAGAGTTCTGTCTCGGATCTTGACCGCAAACACAAATCCTTCCGTGGCGTTGTCATGTGAATAGTGATTTCACTGACGCATATTTTATTATTGGTTGAAAAAAAATCCGTTGACAAATACATGTTAATTTTAACCACAAATAAATTCATATGATATTGAAATTCACTATGGTGATCAACCTTTTTTTGTAACCATTCTATTTAGGCACTTCTCATATATTCTAACCATTTATTTTGTTACTGTTAATATCCATATTAGTACGTAAGTTGCTTTCTCTTCTATTTTTCTGTCTGATGATTCTTGTGATGTTATGAAGCCCAGGTATTTGAAAGTTTGGACTTGTAATTTCTGAATGTTCACTTTTATTTTATAATATTGTTTTTCACTTTTTTTTTATCTTCATATTCATTTCTTTTACTGTATTACTGCATCATCTTTAGCTAGTATTAATATATCATCAGTATAGCAAAGTTATCACTCCTCTTTCTTCTTTGCTTCCTTCGATGCTTCATCTAGGCCTACCATGAAATGTAGAGGAATTAGAAATGCAAATAAGGGTCCCATCTTAAGGATCTCTCGAATGTTTCTTGTTTTGTTATCAGGTAGCTTTGTATATTTGTTGTCACTGCTGCTGGTGTTCCTCTTTATTGTAATTGTCTCGATGTGCCATCTCAATTTACATGACCAAAATCATTTTCCAGATCTATTAAATCGGAATATACTTCATACTCCTCTATTTATCTTGAATACTTTTTCTTTTACTGGTCTCATTTCGAAAATGCGATCATTGAATGGCACAATCTTGTCACTGGAACTGCAAAGACTGCTTCTCAAAAGTTTGGAGCACTGTTTGGAACCAGAAAACTGTACACACCTCAACAACTTTTGATGCTTTATAAAGCTCAGATCAGACCTTCTTTGGAGTATTGTTCTCTTTCATGGAGCTCCACCCCTTAGCATACCCTGAAGCTGCTGGATTTCATCCAGAAAAGAGCCATCCACTTGATTGGAGACGCGAACTTGCAACCTTGATAGTCTGGAACATCGAAGAAATGTTGGGGATTTGTCTCTTTTCCATAGATAATTTCACGGGAAGTGACTTGGCTTATTTGATTTCACCAAAAACTGTACATATCAGAAATACGCGGGGGACTGTGGCTGCTCATCGTTTTGAGGCTTAACTTAGTACATCTCAAACTTCACTGTTTAAAAACTACCATTTGGAGAACTGTGTTTATGTGGAATGCACTTCCTGAGAACGTTTTTCCAAATGAAATCAATCTCCAGCGATTCAAATCCAATGTGAATCGCTACTTCCGCACAGGCATCGCTCTAAGGATTTTCCTGTAGTACTTATATGTTGTCCTTCAAAAAAAAATTCTCATATTTTTCACTTACACCAGAAATGACAATGAAACACCTTGTCTATTTTCACATTTTGGAATTACGCCTACTTTATTTTTCATAGATATTTTTTATATTGTATCTAGGTGGCCATAATCGAACATAAACTAATATAGAGACATCGGGTGATGTCACTCGAGGTCTCTAGATTTTTTGACAAGCAATGATATTGATTTATTTGTGATTCGATCAACAAAATTACCTAAAATAACCAAACTAACGAAATTAAGCTAACAAAATTTTCAAATTGAATTAACAAAATCAACTAAATTAACTTATAACTTGCACTCGCATTATTTGAAAGTACAATAACCGAATTTTTCAAACATTTCAAGATCCATTTCAGCTCGTTTTTGTTCACACTTTTCGTTACATTTGAGGCGTTATACTTCTAAGTGCTCGTAGAATTATTTTTTCTAAGATTTCAAGAGTGTCACTGTCATGTAGGAAACTTCTTCAAGATGTACCTCAATAAAAGAAAGTAGTATAGTGCGATTCAGTGAGCGGGCAGGCTTACTTGCTTTTTAGTATCAAAATGCTCTATTGAGTTATTATAACTTTCTCTGGTCATATGAGGGGGATGCTCAATCTTGACAGTAAATTGTTCCATGTGAGTGTAAATTGTATCTTTTATACAGCGTGACTCACGGTCGATGGTAGGTTAGACGTTTCTGGAAAACGCAAAGCATGATTTTTCTGAAAATTTCACCTCTCACATTTCCTTAC
>WOGO01005676.1:0-12258 GCA_015342085.1 Leptinotarsa defecta
ACATGAACGAACTTTCAAAAAGGAGACACCAAAAATGGATACACACTATCTCACAGAAGTCAAACTTAAATACAGTAGAGTGTGCAGTAAACATTTTTTGTCTGGTGAAAAATTTATGGGATATTTGATTTTCATAATCAAATAAAATCAAATAATATTGTAGCAAAACCATCCGAGTTGAATGACGAAAATAGTCCTGACTGAGTTCCATCTTTGGCAATGGGTTATGGAAATGATGAAGTGGTTCTTAAAAAAAGTCATATCAATTCTGTCAAAGAAGAAAGAGCAAGGAAAAGAAGGAAACACATGATAGAAGACATATCTGAGGTACAGTAACATTAAATTTTTTTTTATTTCATCAAGGTATTTTTATTTTGTAGAAAGTTCCTGATGAGATCGAAGATGTTGAGTTATTGGAGGCACAATCAAAAGAGAACGATAAAAGTTGTCAGACCAATATAACAGCAGAAGACTTCACAGGAATGATTATATCCCTCGAAACGAACTCATATCGAAAGCAGTAACTGGTGGAAAACATTCTATAGAACTGTTCATTTCTTCTGAAGTGAAAGTAAAAGGATCCATACACTGTATCACTCTCGATTTTATCTTTGTAACGCACAGCAATGTCTTTGTTTTCACGTTCCAATGTTAGTAAATAATCACTTTTATTAAAAACAGTCATCATAATTATTTTCATAGCTTCCAAAGACAACAAAACACGAAAAAACAGCGAAGTACCTCTGTCATTGTACTTATTGTGGGCCTACAGGCGGCCATATTGTTCGAGGGTTGGTCACGTGTTCTAGACATCCTTATAGGTAGGTAAATTATAAGTTTACCACTTATCCAAAAGCCATACAGTGTATTTGTCGTTTGTGGTCTTTTTAAAAATAAAACTGACCACATAACTGAAATTTAATCCTAACTATCATTAAATCATGTTACTGAAGTGATTTATAATTAGTTTCATCGATCTTACCTTTTATATGGCATGTACATATCTGCTTTCAATACAATATGTCTCTCATCTACGAAAGAAGTGACACCCACGAAACCCCAAACAGGAGGGGCGCCGATTTTAGCGACTGGGATTCCAGTTCTTTCAGAAACAATGTTAATAACAGATAAACCTTCATCAGAAGTCACGGCAACAATATTTCTAGGATTCACTCTGGTGCAAAATTCCAAAAGACATGTAGCAAGAAAACATGCTGGGCCATGGTTATTCAAGATGATCCGTAGGTTGCGATTTTTGTTATTGTTGATGATTTCAGAGAGTTGAACCATTCTGGAATAGCAACGTGCCAGCCATTCATCAAAGGACTCATTTTGGTGTCTGAAAAAAGGTTTTTCGTGAAGTCAAGGAAGTGAAAACTAAAAAATTGACAAACACTTGAAGAGACATTTCAAGATTTTTCAATAAAATAAAAGTACTTATTGAATTCATAAATACATTCAGTGTTATTGACGATTCCTACCGTCATGATCATCAGTGCCCATCAATTCAGAATTTACTTTCCAATACATAAGCTACGCCGCAAAAAATATCAGAAATTGATATGAAATTGCTTAGCTTCAGCAATATACCACAATGCTTTCAGTAGCATCGAGTATGTAACGACGGTAATTGATCTACCCTATAAAATTTTCACGGTTATATATCCCACCCAGTCCAGTAATCTATAGGTTAATGAGCAAGTTCTTGCATCCTACGAGCCCTGTCTTTTCTGAATATATATTCATGTAGTTAACTGCGGAGAGAATTCGTGTGTATGAGATGTATAAGATAATACGAATAAAAACATATTATCAGTCTGTAATTCATTTAAATCTAAAAATCCACGTTTTTACCCCTGAACAATTGAATTCTGAATCCGTTACGTTTCTTTAAGCCATCTGGCCAGATAGCCGTGGATGAATGGTAATTTTTTCCACCAATAAGTATTTAGACAACCTGGGCAAGGAGCATCAAAGTTCTTCATAGTAACAAAGCTCTTCGAACGTCATCCGGGGTTAACGAATTTCGCCATTTATTGTGCTCAGCCTGCCGAAGCTTTATTCGAACTGCTTTAGATTAAGAGACTGCAGTTGTTCTTCATAAAAAAGGCTCCAAAAAGGTTTCATGCATTCAACAGTCAGTGAGTCATTCACAATACGTGGCAGCTCATGAAATAAGTGAGAAAGGTTCTCGCGGTTTTTAAGTTTCCCGCGCCTCACTGATGACTTTTTGGCAACCACTAGAAGACAGTGAAGCTTCAATAACACACGCCTAGACTCAAAGTGTGATACGTCGTAGTTTTGCGGCTGTTGGCTGCACTGCGGCCATGAGAAGTCCTTCCAGCCAGAGGGTGAATAGTTTTCTAAACGGGAGAAATTAGAACTCAAAGCGAGATCAGCATCATACTCGTACCATTACTCGTACCATGCGTTTTGTGCAAATTTCGTGCACTCACGTAGCGAGTTTTCTCGCAATCAGCTGTCAGTCTACCTTCGTCTTGAAGCAGAACATACAAAGACTTTCTCTACGATCGCAGCAGAGGACGGTTGGGCTGATAACGAGCGCCTTCAAAGATGCTACGTGGATGTGGCGGTCGGAGTGAAGTCCAAAAGGTGGGGTCCTAAAATAAAGTATAATAAATAAATATTGAAGTGAAATATGAGAGGACTGGCGGCCCCCTACGCCACAGTAACCAGTCTGGATGTCGGCGAATTCGACGAGGTCGTCAGTTCTATAAAATATATGAACATGGGTAATTGTGGCAACATCGCCATGAGCAAGACAGCTGCGCCTCCGGACAAAACTTCTGTTCACTCCGAACAGGAGGAGACTGGCTCGAATGAGAAGCCACGGCCATAGAAATTAGAGAGAGAGAAGATTCGTTATTTTGTAGTTGAAGTGACGATGAAGATTTGAAGACGAATATTTCAGGTGTGCAACGGTAAAATAAGTTCAATAAAATCCGAGCTGACCACATTGCGAGCTCTTCTTGTAAGAAGACTAAAACAATATATTTTGAAACTTTAAAAGAAATGTTTGCAAAAAATATCAGAAAGATACTTCTTTACTAGTATCTATAGTACTATTTGAAAAAAGAAAATCAACTGTATGTTTATTCCACGAATTGAAAAATACAACTTTTCCGTCCGAAGAAAAATATTTGATTTTTAAGTTGAATAATTCAATTTATCAACTCAATTAATTAAAGCGCCTTTTTGTTGACGAATTTCATTTGAAAAACTTCCATTTTTCAACAAGGATAATTGTTTTTTTTAAGTTAAAAGAAGTCAACTCATTCACGCTCCATATTTCTCGTACTCAACGAGTCGCCTGGTTCTAATCTATCTCGCTTCCAGTTCCAATTCCTCTCGCTTCGAAACCTCAAATCGTGAGTGGATCCCAATTCATTCAGTGTCGCTTTATATTGTACAAGGAACAAAGCTTACAGTTTCACTGATTAGTCTTGGTAGCCAAGGCTAATGAAGATTGAAAAGTGGAGAAGAAGATTAGAACAGATGTCAATTTTACTTTTAGATCATCTTTTCTTTTCCTTAAACGTCACGTGAAGTCGAACTATAGCATGTTCGGGTTATGAAAAATACACATTTCGTGTATTTTCATCCTCTATTAATAGTGAGGTTCATCAAAGATAGGAAATAAATCATTTCAATCGACAAAAATACTACTAACATAAATTTCATATGGTTTGCTCATGCTTCAATCATAAGATGTATATAATGATCAGATGTGTATTTTGTATTTTGTGTAACCCCGTCAGTAACTAATCCTGGTGTTGTACAGTTTGGTAACCTTATTATTTGAAATTTTATCGGAGCAACACTGCAATCCGTTTATTTAGGAAGTGGCACAGAAATGAGAGAACGTCCTGCATGTAGAGAGCCAAGACATATTGACTGCTCTATAATCCATCACATATTGAATGCATAACGCGTGTCTAGACACGCCTGAAGAAACCATTGTATGACGAAACACGTGTTACATTTTTGTAAAACTGTTTAGTGAGAATCTCACAATAATAAAAGGTTTCTTGAATACTTTATGGATTTTTCGAATATCTGCCAATTCCATTACATATATTGAATAGCGAAACACGTGTTGCGGTTTTCTGGACTGTACTTAAGCACAAGTTTTAACACTGATTGGATGGTTTTCAATGCATTTTCTGATGAACAAAAACGATAACAAACCTACTAAAATCTTCGACATGAATAATTATATCTGCATATTTTATGGCATCTTCCTCATCACAGACGACCGTCACAGTATCCGGATGTCCATAAATACAGCGTTCATTAACTAATTCTGCACACTCCTGCATAAACATGGCTTTATGTTCGATGTGTCCAAGGGAGTCATGTAACTTGAAGGTGACACCACTAATTTTTTTTATTTCGTCGAGTTCGATCAAATCACGAAGAAGGATAGGAGTCTGAGGATTGCAAGCACCAAGAATGGATATATTCTGAACATAATTAAGCCGTTCAGCGTCAGCATGATGTTGTTCAAGAAAAAACTGAAAAATAAATGATTCAAGAAAATTTATAAAAACCGATGGAATAAAACAGTTTACTCATTACTCAATCTAGAATATCATGTCAGCGTAAACTTAACCACCAACACTGCGAATCAGTTCGAGCGAAAAAAAGCAACAGTGAAATAAGTATAGCACTAATTTTCAAACTTCTTGAGACCGCGACCTCTTTACAACCAAAAGAAATTCTAGCGCCTCTGCAGGGCCTCATTTTTCATTCAATGTACTGTCAACCAATAAGGTTTCACTTTCTGGTTTAAATGAAGTACTTTAACGAGTATTCAAAATTGGGAACTCCGTTACAGGCAGAGCTAAAAATCTGCTGTATCATATATAGTACACTACCTATTTAGGAACTGACAAGAATTGTAACCATGAAATTTTGTTACTGATTACCCTCCAAGGACGAGATGAAAACATTTCAATTACTAGAGATGAAATCGAAGGAATCTTTCACCGGCAATTTTCTTCATGGTCAATATCATATGTAGATATATTCATCTTTCGTTTGTCTTCAAAGTTTGTTGAAGTTGCAACGGGCCAATATTTTATAACGAAATTTCATATTTTTTCCGTAATACAAAGGCATAATTTGTTAAAAATGCATCACCTTATTTTTTGCCACAATTTATAATATGCAAAACCAACGACCAATAAATACCAATTTTGGAATTCATGTTGAATTCATTGACAGATCGGATATTTTACCTTTAAGTTATCTGCAGCAAGTTTGGCGATTTCCTCTTTTGAAATCAATGACTCGAGACCGTAGTAACAATAAACGTACTCCCAGAATTCACTGATACCTCCAATTAGATACTTTTTGCCTCCCCACATGTTTATTTCTTTCCATATTACGGGGCTTTTGTGGATGAACCATTTATTCTGTCTGTTGAGTTCTAAAACATGGTCCTACAATTTTGGAATGTATACTTTTCATTCAGTCATAATCTTGCTTTTTACCGCCCACTCTGAATCCAATTTTTCCACTTTTTTATATTGGAAATTCGGTAACTTTTCATTCAAATATCGAGCCACATGTAGAGCATGGCCAAAGCAGGCACACCTAGGGTTTCCGCTAATTACAAAATATGACATTTCCTTTAATCACGATGACATTAAATAGTCGGTTTCTGCAGACGCGATTGAACCCGCGATATTAGTAAGTTTCGGTAGCAGCATCGAATGATTTACTCAAACCCCTAAAAATATTGCAAAGTAAAGTTATAAACTCCATTTTTAAATTATATTTTGAAGAACCAACTATCAAGTTATTCAAACCAAAAATATATTATACATATCAACCAAAAAGGTTGTCTCAAAAACTACGTCACTTTTGAAGGGCGCGCCAAAATACCAACCAATAACCACTCCCCGTGAGGTGAGTGATCATTGGGTCAGAGAATCGTATGTCCTAAGTAGACGCAAGAGTCTTTTGCATTTATCGAGCCAAAATTTCTGCCTTGCTACACAAAGCAGCATGACATTGGGATTTAAAAGTAAAAAAGGTACCATTCCCCCAATAACTCCATCAATCAGAACAACTATTTTAACAGAGAGGTCTGGATAGAGTCTTCTCGAAGAGATTTCGATACTTCCTCTGTTTTTCTCTCTCTTTTCGGACAATATTCGCTTCAACCGAAGTCTTAAACTTAAGAACGGATCACCTCACTCTATAAAGGTCAGGCGGGCTTTATCAGGCTTATTAGTTTCTATCAGCCTAAAGGTGGGGAAGGAATAGTTCCAATAAATTCAGCACTCCTCATTTCTCACTTAACACTTCACAAAACCGCAACACATGTTTCGGTTTACAATAGCTTCCTCAAGTCTTTGAGGATGAACGGTTTTATGAACTGTGCTAATGTAGCAATAAAATCACATTACTGCATCTAGTCAACAATGTATCTGTCATTTTCATAGACATGATAATATGGACTGGCCGTGATGTCACTTCTACACAAATTCCACCTGCAGATCACACAACGTCATTGCCACTGAGTCACAGCACCTAGTAACAAATCAATTCTCAAAATCTTCACAATGAAAATATGCAACACGTAAAACACCGTGTCGTGAACTAACGTTAAGTGTATAAGTGATGTAAATGCCAAGACGTGATCTCTTCATCTTTTTTTTATTTGTTAGAGTCAATGTTTGCTCTTCCATGGCCAATACATATTATGAGGTCACTAGGCCCACTAGTCATTCTCCGATTTTGTGTTTTGTATATTTATATTCTACTAAATCCTGATTGAAATTGTTTTAAAAAATGGATATATTTCCTATCTTGAATTATGTCATTAACATAAGTACCAAGGACCCAATCAATGTCATTTGCTCAGTATTATCATCGTACATATTTCAGTGGAAATTGAAAGATCAACAGTTGATTAGGGTCCCAATAAAATATTTTTATAAAGAAGGGAATCATGTTATTAGGCAAGATATGTAGTAGAGTTAAAACCATTGATGTAATTTATACCATATCATTTTTGGTAAGTTAGATTAGTTGTCTAATGAAACTCAAAAAACTATGAAAACACTTGTCATTGCCTGTTTGGGTAACCAAATTAGCTTCATTTCTAATTTTCATTGTATTTATTGAATTCCAGTTCTACTGATAAATGACTTGGAATGCTTCTTTTTTAGGATTTGTTTGCTGTTGGATTGACTTTTCCCCTCTTCGCTACATTTTTGAGAGATTTGGGTTCTTCACATTCAACCATTGGTCTCCTTTCTGCCACATATTCAGGCATTCAGGTTTTGTCAGGTCCACTCATAGTAGGTTTCTTGTGCTAATGGTATCTCAAATTTTGAAAAGCATTAATTTTTCTAGGGAAGCTGGAGTGACATAAGAGACAGAAAAACTGTTTTAAAAACTACTCTCCTAATATGTGCCTTCTGTTATGGTTTATTGGGTGCGACAAATTCGGTGGTCTGCATCTTCCTTTTGAGGATTGTATTAGGTAAGATAGAAACTGTACAGTTAATGAACATAGGTGGATGAGTATTCAGATACAGAGGTAGCTTCTTAATTTTTGTTAATATTTGTTAGCAATATCATGAGAAGTCAAAATCTACGCATACAAAAGCATATGTTTATTTATTTTCTGAAACTTGTTGATTCAACATTATGGATAGTACATTTTGAATCACAAAAAAAATAAGGAGGTATTTCTTTATTTTCTCAATTGATTTTGTGACACTGCCAACAGAACCAATGAAAAAGTACCTGGTGAAAGTGTCATTCACTTTCATAAACATCTATGATGTAGTTTGTTGGAAGATTCAAAAAATGGAAGTGGCAAGAAAGAAGGTTTTGAGTTTCTATTACCAGAAATAGTCATTTTTTCCATTTTTGGATGGCGATATCTCCAAAAAGTGCTGCGCCTTGACTTCATATTTGTGATCGACAGATACTTAAAACTACTTGAGTACAATTTTTTTTAAGGAAAACTTTTATTTTAATAATTACCCATTGGTGTCTAGGAACACAAGTATCAACCGCAATCTTAACAATTGAATTGTAATTGAAAAAATAATTGTTAGTCACAAAATATAAATGAACTCAAGCAAATCTGAAATTTTTCGAAACACCTTTTTTCAATACACATCCACACTACATTCAAGGAGTGGGATTAGAAGAATTCAACAAAACTGAAAAAGTAGGTTATCTGTATAGGCTATTTTTATTTCAGAATATGTTTTAGTTCAGTTGAGATCATTCATCAAAATCATGAGTAGTACCAGGCTAAAAACTGGTTACTGTGCAACTTTTTATTGTTTTTTAGGTATAGTCAAGCACACCCAAACAATATGCAAGGCGATGATAACAGATTTAATTCCACGAAAGGAACAATCTGAAATATTTGGCAAATCTACCTCCCTTGCTTCCTTAGGCTTCATCATTGGCCCCTTTGTAGGAGGAAATTTGTCAGAATTAAAACATGGATTCACTTATGTTAGCATATTGACAGCCGTAATATTCTTAATTAACTATGGTAAGTAGGAAATTAGGTTCACTGTGTTTTTAAGATTTTAATTTGACATAATTTTGCAGTGATTGAAATAACCCCAAACAAAGTTTAAGTAAGAAGCATAAGGAATATTGTTTTTCCATATATAGCTTTTCTTATATCTTCAAAACCAAAAAAGATAGAGTCGATATTTTGGTATTCAAAAATAGGTTATTTTGCTACTATTTAGCTGACCCTCTATCCATTTATCACCATTCACGAAACACCAAGGTAAAAAGGCTGTAAAAATTTAATATATATAAAAGCTCTATGGGAAAATTTGTACATATAGATATTATAATTGCACTAGTGTTCAGCCCCGGCTTCGCATATAAATGCTTGCAATCGCTGCTAATCTTAAAGTGCTATAGGGCACGCGCCGTCGACCCCTCGACCGGTACCGCCGTAACCACTATGTCCTTCCATTTTAAATCTAAAAATATTCATTTAATGTACATGCTGTGAAGGATCACATTGATCTATATTAAATAAACGATGTATTTAAGGTACACAATTGGATAAGGATTAATGCTATATTGCTTAAAATTGCTCCATAAAAAAGTAAAGGATGAAAAATGGTTATTGTGGGTTATCCCTGAGAGATAGACATATACCATCGCTGACTCTTTTTGTAGACCTTTTTGAAGTGTACAATACTGTAGTACATTATTTCAATATATCTCATGGGGATCAGCCAGCGTTTGCAATGTAAGCGCAAAAAATTGTTTAGTTACGTCATCACACTACCTCTAAAATCATCAGTGTTTTTCTGCTACATTATGCATGTTAGACACATATAAACTTTCCTCTTCAATTACTCTATCTATTTAAAAAACCTGCATCAAAATGTGTTGCGTAGTCTCAAATTCAATTCTTTATTTTGGAGTTGATTATCCTACATTAAAAAGTAATCAGAGTCATAAACTCTTCTAAACTATAGAGACCTTCTCGTTGATGTCTTTCAACGAGGAAGTGGCAAAACATTGCTGACTACTTAATGTGTCTACAAAGAAGGAGGTGTCAACTCATGGGCGAACATATAGTAGATATTTTCTAGAAGTTCTTCCTTTACCTATCCCTTACTAGGAGTTGAAAGGTAAAACCATTCTTTGCTGACACAAGGTCTAAGCGTTGTAAAACTCATTTTGACCCATTTGTTTTGTTGAGGGATTGAGAATAGCTCAGTTGCAGAAAAGACATGATTTGTTATGTATTAACTTCCTTGCTATTTGCTACGTTCTAAGTGACGTTCTGAATGTGGTGTTCTAAGAGCTAAAAAAGAATAATCTACATGAATTACATAGTCATGTTGATAGTTTAGAGAATTTGCTATCACTCTTATGCAAAATAACTTGAAGACTGATTTTTATATAGTTTAGTATAGCCATAGTGTTGGGCTTGTTTATAAATCATATTGGACTCACCACCGTTCGATAATAGGTCCTTGATATAATTCATTTTGATATTTCCTCATACTTTTTGACTGTCAAAGATATGAATGAGATTTACTCACTTATAGATAATGTTCCAAAACTTATTATTTTTAGGAATTGCTTGCCTATTGCCAGAGACCACCCGAAGAGAAAAAACCGAAAATATTTCCATCTTGAAAAGTGTTAAGAAAGAGTTTGGTAAAACTGTTAAAGAGTTAGTTGACTGTGATTGGCAGGAACACTGGGATACTTTCCTGCTGAAGTTTCTCATGGGTTTGGCGATGGGATGTTACTTCACGAATCAAGCCATTTATTTGAGAGAAACGTATCAAATGTCTCAAAAGCATATAGGATACATGATTTCATTTTTCAGCACGATTGGAATGATTTCTGGATTTTGTATCAACAAAATCAATTCTCTATACAAAGCTGACAGCATATTTACAAGACTTTGTCATAATTTCGCAATAATGACCTTCTCGTTTTTTGGTGTTTATTTTTCACCTAATTTATTTGTATTTCTTCTCCTGCTTCTTCCCCTCGCATTTTCTGCTACTGCTCTCAGGGTAGGTAGCATGGAGCTGATGTTTTCAAAGTCTGAAAAATTACATAGAGGATCTTTATCAGGCACATCCAACAGTATTATGTCTGTGGCCAGGTTTCTAACTCCACTTGTAACTGGTTTTACAAGTGATATTTTTAGCGAACAATCTGTGATGTTAGTAGCAGTTTTTCCTGCTAGTTTAGGTTTGTTGCTTAGTTGGTTAATGAAAAGAAAACATAAAAGCATTGTTAAAAATAAATAATTTTTTGTTGTTGAATAATGTGCCTCATTCCAACTCCAGATCCTAGTGATCATCCATTTCAGTTTTATTGTGATTCTAATCCTTCAGTGTTATTGATATTCCTCTTTTTGTCTCGATAGCAAAATTACTGTTAATCAGGAATAATATAAATAAAAAATCAAATATTAAGTTAAAATTCAATTGAACATAACCATATAAATTCCTCTGGGAAAATTTTTCTACAGAAACAATTCGAAATTGTTTGAATTCGTCGTTAATTTGCTTAAGTATTTTACAAGCGCATAAAATTAAGTTCAGTCTGAAAAGTCTCGCAGGGTTGGTTCCAGTAAGAAAATCACTTGCATTCTTTAAAAAACATTTTTTATCTCCTGAAAATGCCACAGTTACATATAGTAGATTAAAACTCAATCATCTCTCGAGAGAGAGATTAATTCTACGTTCAACGAATAGAACAATATTAAACTGATGAAATCAAAGTCATCTGAAAGACCGAAAATCTTTCTAGTTTGAGACAGACAAAAATACAAATGTATTGAGTTGAAAGTGTTATCCATCCTAGTACTTTTTTGGTGCTATTTTCCAATGCCATCATGGAGAGAGCATTTTCATTGTAGTGAATGTCATTAAAAGTGAACTATGAAACTGACAGGACAGATAGCATAATTAGATTACGATTCTATCTTATCTATACTTATAAATTCGAAAGTCACTCATTCATCTCTGTACTGGTAAATCCTAGGAAGCTAAAATTTGGTATATAGGTGCTTGTTCAGACTAGTCAGTCCAACTGTAATTTCCTTTGATTTAAAGTCGAAATAAACTAGGAATCAAACGTTTCAAGTCCATATCTTTATCTTATATCTTTCAAATTATTGTCGTCTTTTTTTATCAACACAACCATGATCAATTATTTCAACATACTAAGTGAACAAAATTAATTAAAAGCAACAACATTCTCCCCCTCGTGATGAAATCACTGCATTTGACATAGTCTTAATTTTCGTTAAGAACTTGTACCACTCATCAATTTACAGATCTTTGTAACTGGCCGTTTGTAGGTTCCTGATTTTGTTCTGACGTCCACAACTCTAATCATTTCTTCCCCTATAAACATTTACAATTTCCCAAGTGGCCACAAATTCCTTTGTAATGTGTCGTCAATGACTATTACCACATCATCCTTCGATAAGTCGTCCCCCTTCTCATACCCCTTCGTTTGTTTATTCAGTGTAAGTAAATATTATTTTCGCCATCTTCTCCAAAATATATCCGCTAAGGCTTGAGATACTCTCTACTGTTTTCTCAAGTTCACTTCGACTTCCTCAAATTTTCCCAATGGTGGTGCTCCATTTGAACAGTGCATTAAAAAATGATTTGGCGAGAGGCTTTCCGGTTCCGAAGGATCATTTGAAATGTATGATTAAGGTCTGCTATTTATCATATTCTCCGC
>WOGO01005678.1:0-12257 GCA_015342085.1 Leptinotarsa defecta
TTCGCTCATTTTTACTGTAAGTATGGTCTGTAATGTTATTCAATCGCGAAAATATTCACAACTCATTGAATTATAGGCCCTGAAGGAGCTTCACATTAGAAGCGAAAGCTTGGCAAAGTAAAGCAGAGTTTGATTTTTGATTTTTTGAATGAAATTCCATTGAATTCAACACTATATTCTAATGAAATTCGCAATTACCATGTTTCGGTACAACAATTTTTTAATTTAAATTGCCATTTTCATGTTCATCCAAATGAGTGTTCTGATTGTAATATTTCATTGCAGGCTAGAGGATGTCTACCAGCCATGGGATACAGTTTCGCAGCTGGTACTATAGATGGGCCTGGAGAATTTGACTTCAAACAGGCTACTACTACCAGCAACGCCTTCTGGAATTTAGTGAGAGATTTCATTTTCCCTCCTACGGAGGATGATGTTCGTTGCCATGCTCCCAAGCCAATCTTGATCATGACGGGAAGTGTAAGTATCAAATTACTTTAGCCTATCACTATACGGTGTTGTTAAACGATTTTCGGGTAATTTTCTTTTACGAATTCAAATTGAACCGAAACTTTGCAAAACTAGCTTCAAAAATCAACCAGGCGTTTGGCAATTATAGTGTTAATGAACACACTGCTCGACATTGGTGGGCGAAATTATGTTTTGGAGATTTTGGCCTCAAAGATGAGCTCTGAAGTGGTAGATCTACAGTAATCCAGAACTGATACATAACAAACCGTGCTTGAAACGGCGGAAGAACTGGGCGTCAGCGGTTTTTGATGGTTTTAAAACGTACTCCCTAGACCTTTCGCCAACCGACAACCATCATTTCAAGCGCTTCCATAACTTTCTCACCGGTGAAACCTTTTTCAAGTAGCACCATGCAAAAACAGTCTTCGTCGACTTCATCGAATCCCGAACATTCAATGTTTATGCTGACAAAATTATTCGACTTTTGTTACGTTGGCAAAAGTGCACTGATTCACTGAGATTTTACAGTTAGAAGTAGACTGATATAAACAGACAAAAATGTTGAAACGACCTAACATAAAAGTAATTATACAATGTGTGTGGCGCTATATCTGAAAGTGTGTTTCATCACGACCAAAAAAATTGATACGACATAAGTGTATTCCCAATGCACGAACAGAAGATAATTTTTTGAAAATATGAGGACGGGGCCTTTCTTCCTCAAAAAATGTCTACAACAGCACAGAACCTTTCAGGGCATTTCACAACATTTCGGAACATCTGTGATGCAATGTTTGGAACCTTTGCTGAAGTAATGAATATTACTGGAGTAATAACATCATCAAAGCGATATTACACCTCGACCTCAAAGATCAAGTTTGATCTTCCTCTTGAAGATTATCACCCGATGATTGAAACACGTGACGAGGTGTTAAAATAACGGTTTGGTGTTGGGCAAAAAACTCCGGTGATATCCATTCTAGAACATTCTGGAATATTATGAAGTGCTGCCGTTTGTTTGGGAATTATTCGAAAATTTCGGTAATATCCGGGGACATCCCAAATTATCATGGAAACTTTCCATTCGCCAATCATGTGGAATGTTCTGGAACATTCTGAATCATTTGAAGATTTTTTTGTTTGGTGTGAATATCCACTGTTAGAGGTATATAAAGCAAGATTGTTTGCTACCAGTGAAAGACAATCCATGCATGAACCACAAAGGCTCCTTCTTTTCTCAATGTCAACTATTGCTTGGTCTCAAGTAGGAATTTCAAAATAATTGTACATATGTACCCTCTATAACAAAGTGTCTTCTATGGACAGTTATTGTAGTTCCAATTGTGGACTTGTTTGAGTTTAAAGGGTTCCACATATTTTCCAATAGCAAAATGTTCTCATGTATTTGTATATAACGAATGATTGATGCGATATCTTGAGTTTACGAAACTTTTTCAATACCTATATGAACTCATTTGAATAAATCGAACACCATACAGCGCTTTTCCTAACTACAAAAAAAAAGTTCGTTTGGTTTCTAAGATACAGGGCGTTGAAATTAAAAAATAAATGGTATTTATAACATAAGTGTCCTCAAAACGATTTGGTTGTAGTTTGAAACAGTAATTTAAAGTAATAGGGAGGTTATTCAACCATACGTATATTGAAATTATCAAATCCAGTGGCGCCTCAGTAGGCATCAGTAAGGTAAAACTGCTGTTACTGAAAATATCAAGTAACAAATTTGGATATCAAATAAAAACAAATTTACCACATGATTTCGTACTATAATGATACGTCTGAGATCGCTCTGGGGAGCCTTCTTCGGGAATTCGGGAATTGAGTCTTATGTCGATCTCATAGAGGACATCTTCGTAGGGGAGATGAACTGCCTTCATTTTCGAGCTTGTTCTTTTCAGGACAGTTCAGTGATTCAGCTTAGCACCACCGATAAAACCTTGGCGGATCGAAACAACGCCGTTTGGTGTTGATCAAAAGTTCATCGATAATGGAGGTTATTGAATAAAAAGGTATCTGTTCACTATACCGTACCAAACCATGACCGTAAACGTACCGGCACATGCTAAAAAATATTCTTTCAGACAATTTATATGAACCAACGCCCACTAGATCGTTTCGTCACCGGTCTAGCACGTAGCGTAGCATATATTTTGCCGGTGCTGATACGCAAGTACATGGCACGTGACGTTGCTAAACCGTAGGTCTCCGGCGGCGAAACGGTGTAAATCATTTTCAATTTTATTGTCCTTCACTTTCTCGTTCTCTTGAAGAGTCGTGAATCCTACACGTCGGGTCTTTTTTGAGTTTCAGCTTCTTCATCGTCCAATGCCAATTGTTGAGCAGATAATCTCATAGCCATATTCGTTCAACCTGGTAAACTCTTCTATACGTTCACACTACACTGATGAGTAAGCCGGAATAACATACAATACTTCACATTACCTAAAGTTGTCAAAGGGGTATCTAACGATCATCATACCCGTATGATACAGTCCTTATACGTGTTGCTTACAGGCTTAGAACACGGTTGATTCATTACAGTGGGCAAGGTAGACCATGTCGTGTTATTTTCCGTGTCTGATACGGTCCTAGCAAGGCCATGGTTGGTACGGCAGAGACCTTAAGTGCCATTGAAATAATACCTAGTATTACTTATTGTGCTTACATATCATTGTATTCCAATTTCAAAACTATAATAACTACCTGGTATGATACCTCATATTTAACTGCTTTCTATCTAAGATTATTGCTTAAGAAAGTGATCAGCGGACTATTTGAAATGAAGCCTCAATCGCTGATCATAGATCTAATTCCACATTTTTCAAAGGCCTCTAAAATGTTGTTGCCATGTACCGGTTCTCACTGTGGTTTTGTCTACTTTGGGTTTGATAGCTTTGAGTTTCACATTATTAATATTCCATTCTGATTGCCAATTAGGTTTAATCTCGCTGTCCACTATTTTTTCGAGGTAACTGGATCATATTGGTTTGTCATCGATTTCGGTTGTACCTGCTGCTTGACAGACTGTGTTATTAACATATCCCGATGACCAAATGTACTATATTTTTTTTTTCGCTTTCTGTTATCCAGTTGGTCAATTGTAGGACAAGTGGATCTTCTGACAAAAAGCAGAGAGTTCAATGAGTCTGTGCATATTATAACAGTATTTTGTTAGACTGATTCGGAGTACCTCAAAGCGTGCCAGCTGACATATAATTCTGCAGTGAATATGATTGAGAACGTAGGAAGCGACCGAAACTGACTGCCTCCTTCAGTTTTGGAGCCGTCCGTCTGAATGTTTTTCGCACATTCATATTCGGATAGTATTTCAAAAAAAATGTTGTTTGCATCATAACATTAATACAATCGCTCATATTCGTGGAAGGTTCGTGGGGAATTCCATGGTCAAGTTGTCCCGTAATAGTTTGCTCCAAATTCTAACTGGCCAAGTAATTGTTGGTCGATTCTCATAATTATTTTCTTGATTTTTGAAGAATATCGATGTATGTATACGGTGTGCTTCCTGTACAGTGTATGGATTCGAGAATTTTCAGATGGGATTTTCGTGCTGACGAGTAAACGATACTTTTATATGATCTATATATTGTATTATTTTCAATCTGGAATATTTTCATTATTCCAGATCACTTTACCCTACGAATGGCAACCCTCCGTTGTGTCTACTCAACTAGCGATGATAGGAAATGTTGCCATTGCTGCTGTTCCTGGCGAATTAACAACCATGTCGGGTCGTCGATTGAGGAACCTAGTCTCGCAAACAATTTCAGAAAATGGTGGGCCCACTGATGTAAAGGTCATTGTTGCAGGACTCAGTAACGTTTACACTAGCTACATTGCCACTTTCGAAGAATACCAAGTAAGTACTTGTATTTTTAATAAGTTACCTAGTCAACAGGAGTTTGATAGAAGTTTAACTAATTTCATTGTATTGCACGAATAATGTCCTTATCAGTTATGTTGTTTGAAGGTGATTTTTCATGATGAATTTCATTATTTCCGACTTTCATTGCTTAGTAAAATGTATAAAATGATTTGAAATCTCTTAAAGAACCAATACAAATGAAAAATTGAAAAGAATAGCCCAAAATAACAATTATATTGAGCAAAAAAACAGAAAAACTCTGAAATGAAATTACAGTGAAATAAAATTCAAGTATTGAATGGAACTATTAAAAAAAAATTAAGAGATTCCAAGCCAAGTTACTTTACGATGTTTCGATTGTTAATCGATGATGACTGATAACAGTCATCAGTTATATATAATTGTTACTATAATATAATTGTTATTTTGAGCTATACTCTTAAATTTTTCTTTTGAATTGGTTCTTAGGGATTTCGGGATTTCAAATCATTTTATATAATATTAGACAAAGAAAATCCTAACTAATGAGATCCTTATCAGTTCATTGATACTTGTATCGCAAACACAAATAACTATTGTTAAAGATGGAAAATGTTTCCGATAGAAACTTTTGGGGGTCTACAACGAACAACAAATATGGTGAGTAACTGATTTCTTCGTTGTATCGTTACATCGATGAATAAAATCTCGGATTATGATATTCGTGGTATGAATAATGAGACTGAAGAAACAAAATGAATATGATTTCGTGAATTATGACGAGATATGTTTAAGAAAAGGTTACCAAAGATTGGGATCCAAATTCAGATAGACTTTTGTCACAAGGTGAAGATGCAAACCTTTAGAAAAATGAAAAATTCTTAGCCTGATATTTTGTATAGAATTTCTACAGAATATTATATTATATATTTCAGAATTGTTCAAAAATCCTTGAAGTGTAAGTATTTTTGTGAAAAATATCTGTTATTTTATGGAAAATACTAGATTTATTGTGGAAGGCGAAGTAATTTCCGAAGTGAAATCAATAATGATAATGAAAGTAATAGTTGTGTGGCATACATAATTTGCTCACAAATTTTGTTGTTTCTCACGAAGTTAGATTATATCTCGTATCTACAACGAGTAAATAGTTTAATGGTGTTGTATGTTACGTAGTTGTTAGGCAGGTCAGTTTGGTTCTTACAAACTATCGTTATGATTACCTTACAATATTTAGTTATGAGGAAAAGTGATTTTAGAGATATCATAGACACATTTTCTGGTACATTTCTGTAACCCATCAGAAATACATTCTGGATCTACTAGGTAGTTATTGGGAGAAATACATGTAACCATGAATATTTAAATATTCATGACTTCCTTGAGGCAATCATCATATTTCCCTAATTCTGAGTATTGCATTATATAACTAGATATCAATGACTCTTTGAAGAAACAACCATAAGCAGAAAAAAAAATCAAGCAAAAAAAAGTGAGATGAAACAATAACGATAAAATGATAATTATGAGAAATGAAAAAAAAATCAATCACAGTATCTGTTCACTCTTCATAGAGATCAGGTGAACTTTCGCTATTCATTATCGATGGAACAATGTCATTAATGTGAGAAGAGACAAGAATTGTGGATTTCAAAAATGTCAAAAGGGGTCCGGCCCTGACATTGAGTACTTCAGTACGTGCCTTTATCAGTCTGCCAGAAAATAGCTAATTAACTGTTTTTGAGTTCATCAAATTGTGCAACACCCTCATTAAAACATCACCTAACCAACACCAAAAGTGTAAGTCTATTTGAGTTAGATATTCTACATTGATTAGTAAAATTGGTCTCGAAATACTTCATCCGAAGGCTGACCGACAGCTCCTTATCAGCGCTCCGAGGTCACATATGGTACTGTCTAACAGGACCGTATTCAAAAATCTAATCTAACCTACCCATTGTAAACATGGACTCAAACCTTCAACAGGGAAACTCTGACTACAGGGTTTCTCAAAATGAACAAACCTACCAACGACAACAACCCACCAAAACATATTCATCAGTACTCAACCAGACAACATCAATTTTTCCTTCCAAGAAACAAGCAATTATTTTCACAGCACTAGAAAATGTTAAACTGGAAGATTATCTTGTGGCACTCGGCGCAGTCGTACAACCAAATAACATCATTTTCTCATCCAGAATATCTAACAACAGAATTTGTATATATCTAGCGAGCGAACAAATTCTAGAAAACTTCATGAACATCAACCATGGAACGATTAAAATAGACCATCAGATTATCCAGGCTCGAAGACTGATTACTCCAAACGAGAGACTGATTTTATCAAACGTGAGTCCTTCCATCCCTCACGATATCTTAGAAACAGAACTCAAGAATTTGGGAATTAAACTAGTGTCACCAATTACTTTCCTACGAATCGGTACTACCAATCCTGACTTTAAGCACATCCTCAGTTTCCGCAGACAAACATATATTTCCCCCCCAGACCAAGCAAGAGTCCCAGAATCCATCCTAGTCACTCATGAGTTAACTTCCTATCGTATTTTCTTATCGTTGGATCAACAGACATGTTTCACATGCAAACAGATAGGACACCAAGCACAAAATTGTCCGACGAACCAAAAGCCAACTGAGGATACAGAAAACCACATTAATGAAACTCCCCAAACAACCATCCATGAAAATTTTTTGGGAGACACGATTGAAGACATAAATATTCCATCAATCCAACCGAACGAAATCTCTACCAAGTCAACAATTGTTTCACCAATAGTCACTCCTTCAATTGAGACACCCCCAACTAGCAGTCAACCGGAAACATCTATATCCATGACATTAACTACACCAACACCGACACCTTCAAAACGCACTTTATCAGAAATCTCCACTCCATCACCACAACCAATTTTCAATAAACCCAATTTCGAACAGAAGAAAAAGAAAAAAGTCAAAACAAATCCACCCATTGCACAATCCCCTACAATAGAAGAACTCATGAAACCCACCAAAGTAGTATTTGAAGATGAAGCGTCAAATTTTTCTCTTAACTATCAGGAAGTCAGCCATTTTCTAGAGAACGTTTATGGTTCTTCAGATCCCCTGAGTGTAGCAAAGACATACACATCCAACGTTAGCGAACTCTTAGATATACTGACAAAAATTTATCCCTTCTTCACTGATAGAAAGATCAAAGCCAGATGCTCCAAAATTCAGAACAGAATAAAAAAACAGCTTCGTCTAGAAACCCTTTCAGATACCGACGCATCTCAAGAAACCGACGCATCCCAAGTAACCTACTAGACCACCATTATTTTCGGATCGATTATGCAGTGGAATCTGAATGGGTATTACACCCATTTGGAAATGCTGAAATTACTCATATCAGAACACTCTCCCTCCATAATCTGCCTCCAGGAAACTCATTTCCGAGACCATAGAGTACATCAACTTCCCAAATACACTAGTTTTTTCAAAAACCGAATGAATCAACAACGCGCAAGTGGAGGAGTCGCTCTTTATATCTCTGATAAACTTGATGCACAACCTTTATCATTAAGAACGGATCTGGAGGCAGTAGCAGTAAGTATCCACGGACCCCAAAAAATTCATATATGCAACATATATATACCACCAGATCAACAGCCTAGTAGTGATGATTTGAATGATCTAATCAATCAAATACCAACACCGAGGATTATAGTAGGAGATTTTAATGCCCATAACCCTATCTGGGGTTCAAATAAACTCACACCGATGGGTCATAAAATAGAAAAAATACTCAATGACTCAAACCTCAATCTACTGAATGACGGACAGAACACACGTTTCAACGCACATAATGGAGAATCTTCAGCTATTGACTTATCTTTATGTGACCCTACCTTATCATTATCTCTCAGCTGGGAAGTGCTCCCATACCCTTTTGGTAGTGATCATTTACCCATAATCATAAAAGATGGCACCCCATCTCCAGATTATAACCCTACCGCCAAGTGGCAATTAGAAAACGCCGACTGGACTGCTTTCACATCTTTTATTGAATCAAAGACTACAGAACTAGACCCATTCATTCTCCAAAGCCTGTCCATCGATGCCTTGGTGGATGAGTTCACAGATCTAATAACACAATCCGCTGAGTTATTCATAAGGAAATCAGAACATATACGGAAGCATAAACCTGTACCTTGGTGGTCCCAAGATTGCGAGAAAGCTCTCAAAGAGTCAAAGCGAGCATTCAATAAGCTTAAAAGAGATAAAAATAACGAAAACCTGATTGAATATAAAAGGCTAAGAGCAAGAACACGATACATTATTAAAAAAAGCAAACGGGAATCTTGGATGAAATACGTATCAAGCATCAACACATCGACACCAGTTAGCGTTATTTGGAATAAAGTAAAGAGAATATCAGGAAAGTATTGCTACAACACAATAAACAACTTGGTGTATAACAATAAAACCATGATATCTTCTCCAGACATAGTTGAAACATTGGCAACATCTTACCAACATCATTCCCAGAACAGTAACTATGCACCAGAATTCATACGAAGAAAACTCACTTGTGAAGCGGAACCCATTCCACTTGACGAGGACCAAGATACCCCATTAAATGCTCCAATATCCATGCATGAACTAGACGAGTCCCTCAACAACACCAAAAATTCCTCACCAGGCCCTGATAACATCCCAATAATGTTCGTAAAAAATCTCCCAAACAACGCCAAAGAGCTCCTATTGAATATCTATAATAGAATATGGACCACCAAGGTTTTTCCATCAAAATGGCGTAAGTGTATAGTTATCCCTATTCATAAAGGTGGCAATCCAAAAAATCTGCCAGACTCCTACCGACCTATTGCACTCACATGTGCTATGTGTAAGTTGCTGGAAAAAATAGTTAATGCGAGATTAATGTGGACCTTAGAACAGAAACAACTAATCAGACCAGAACAGAGCGGTTTCAGAAAAAAAAGATCTACTGTAGACAACCTTGTGGACTTGGAATCCTACATTCATGAAGCTTTCGCCAATAAACAGATGTGCATCGCAATATTCTTCGATATAACCAAGGCTTACGATACTGTTTGGCGATATTATATCACTAAAACCCTGTGGAGCTGGTCCATAAGAGGAAATATCTTGAGTTTCGTATCCAACTTTCTTCACGAACGGAGCTTTCAGGTGAGAGCCAATGGACACCTATCGAGCTCAAAAATCCAGGAAAACGGTATACCACAAGGGTCCCCATTGAGCGTCACTTTATTTTTGGTGGCAATCAACAACATACTCGATAGATGCAAATCCCCAATCAAGGCAAGACTATACGCAGATGACCTAGTCATATATACGAAAGGCCGAATCCAAACAACCATGAACACAGGGCTTCAGACAGTTTTGAGGAACTTGGAGCAATGGTCACTCGAAACCGGTCTACAACTCTCTCACAGCAAAACTAAATACATGATTTTCTCAAAAACAAAACAGGACAATCCAAAAGATTTTATTCTCCACAACAGCCCTATCGAATATGTTGACAACATGAAGTTTTTAGGCATGATATTCGACAATAAACTCAACTGGAAATCTCACATCATGTACCTGAAGAAATCCTGTCAGGGAAGCCTCGACCTCATGAAGACAATTGCATCCAAAGATTGGGGAGCGGACACCACAATATTACTTAACATTTACAAAACCCTCATTCGGTCCAGGTTGGATTACGGTGCCATCGTTTATAACTCAGCTAAAAATACAGTGCTCAGAAATCTAGACGTGATACAGAACAATGCACTAAGGATAGCTTTGGGAGCTTTTTGTACCAGCCCGATAACCAGTCTACAGTGCTTAGCTGGAGAACCATCTTTAACTTCCAGAAGACAGTACCTTACACTTCAATACGCCTTCTTAGTAGCCTCGAATCCAACAAATCCTGTTCACTTCAACACTATAGCCAACCGTTTCAAAAACACTTTCCAGAAAAACCCCAGAACAGATTTACCCCTCTACGAAAGAGTGAACAGATATCTATCCGATAGTGGTATATCTATTCCAGCGAATACGAACCTAATAAACCCCCCTTCTCCTCCCTGGCTCATTTCTCCTCCAGAGTGTGACACTAGCTTAACTTTCCTGAAAAAATCTGAGACAAACACCCAAACAATATCGAAAACTTTTCATCACCATCTCTTGACATATGCTGGATACACCTGCATTTATACAGATGCTTCGAAAACGGAAGAAGGGACAGGAGCTGCTTTCACCACAGACAACCATCAAGTTATATTCAAACTTCCAGAAACAGCCACAGTCTTTACGGGAGAACTCTATGCGGTATGGAGAGCCATGCAGTTTGCAAATGAAGAAAATATTGAACGATGTCTTATTATCACGGATTCCCTCAGCTCTTTATCCGCTCTTTCTGAAATCTATCCCAGCCATCCAATCCTCATATCGATAAAACATGAACTCCGAAGAATCTCTAATAACGGAATCAACTTGAGACTTTTATGGGTCCCTTCACATTGTGGAATTATAGGTAATGAGAGAGCTGATTTGTTAGCTAAGAGAGCGATTACTGAAGGCGAAATCACAGCTCTTCCAGCTATAATACCGTCAGACATGAAGGTCTTCTTAAAACACCTTCAAAACAAATCAAGGCAATTTGAATGGGACACCTCCAACTCCAAACTACATGAAGATGATGAGAAAGTTTTGTATAACTCTCATACTAAAACCCTGGGCCTCAAGGGGAAAGAGCACGAGATACCCGGGGGAGTTAATTTATAACCTCAGAGATCCCAAGAGCATGCATAACTATCTGAAAAGAGTTGAATATACTGCTGTTATGTAACTTTTGTACCAGAAATATGAAGACGCTCAAATTAAAGATTGCTGGTGAGGGAGTTGCTGAGGAATTCGTCATTGGATCAGCGTGCCTTTTCTTAAATAGTCAGCCAACTAAAAATGCGGAAGAGCTGGTAAGGACCTACCGAGCAGACAGATCACAGCTCACAATTGGCTGTAACGCCAAAGCACACCACCTGACCTGGGAGAGTACAGACACCAGGTGAGCATTTATTACAGTTTATTATGGCAAACAATTCGGACATTTCAAATGTACGAAATAAATCAGCTTTCGTTATCATGAAAAGTAGGAAGTGATACAACATTTGAAACTATGTTGAGAAATTAAATGTATTTGCTGGGGAAATTGGTTCAAATCAACGGTACATTAACTTTGAAATCGAAAAACAAACTTGGAAGCCTAAGAGGCAGACCTGGAATCTTGTTTAGATCGGATTTGTAATATGAGATTCTACAGTTACAGTTAATAATAAAAGTGGTGAAAAACATAGAATGTTTCATTTCTCATGATGATCTCCTACCACGTAGTAACTAACGGCTGCATCAATCAGTTATTGAAATACTACCTCTTTTATATGTCATATTGTGTAGCGATCGTGTGAATGGTATACCGAATTTTTCGAGTACAAACTGAATATGAAAATGTGTTTTTTGTATAAGTCAATGTTCATACAAAAGTAGTTGTTTCGAAAGAGAATTTTCCAAAGAGAGGAAGAAAGCAATTAATTCCAAAATAAACTCTTTACAAAGATCTGTAGATCATACAAAGAAGTAACTTTCAGAAACAACCTGGAAGAAAACCTCTCAAAACAACTCCCATATAAACATTGAATTACAAATGTTTTTTTTTCGAAACAACTACTTTTATATGAACATTGAATTATACAAAAAACACGTTTTCCCATTCAGTTTGTACTTCGAATATTCATTTGAAAAATTATTTGAAAAAACTCTATCTCTCCTAAAAAATATTCACCCTTTCAATTCAAGCAATATTTCTATGGCTGGGTTT
>WOGO01005679.1:0-12255 GCA_015342085.1 Leptinotarsa defecta
CAGATGGCGTTGTACGTAACCTCCTTAATATAATTCGAACTCACTTTAACATGTTTTTCTTAATTTGAAAAAAGTATTTTTTTATTAACACGCGCGCCTGCTGCCTTATTTGAAACTCTCAATGGTCATTTTTCTAAACAATATACGGCTGATTGATATCAAGATTTAGATAAAATAAATATAGTTTAAAAAGACTAAAAAACACCTTTCATAGCATATGAAACTAAAAAATGAAAAATAAATATAGTTTAAAAAACTAACAAAACACGCTTTTAAAAACATCGAACTAAAAAGTTGAAAATAGTTTTTTTTTTAAATAAGCTTAAAACAATAACGAACGAAAAATAGCATTATTGTGAAAAAAGCGTGGGCGCTTTGTGCCATATTTTTTGTATATCAAGCGTCCGTCGCTTCTTTCACAATAATACTAGTATTTTGCGTTCGTTATTGTTTAAAGCTTATTTAAAAAAATATTTTTAACTTTTTATTTCGATGTCCTTTAAAAGCGTGTTTTTCAGTTTTTCAAGCTATATTTATTTTGTTTCCATTGGTTTGGAAATATGACATTTTCAGAAGAGAACCTGATGAATTAAGCTTTTCAACGAGCGAAATTCTATGTTATCAGAAGAAGTAGTTTTATGAAAAATAAATTTTTGGTAACATATATTTTTTTTGAAATGCTCTCATTGATTTGGAGGATGATATTTCCAGCAGGGTATCTAACGAATGAAGTATTTCGATGAAAAAAATACCAAGTTATCACAAGAAGCTATTTTCTCAATAATAAACTACTGTCTATAATGAAGATTATAATTTTTTTTTGTAACTGTTCCTATCGCTATGGCAATATATTTTCAGTACCGTATCCAATGAATGTAGTTTTTCGATTAACAAAATTCTAGGTTATCATAAAAAAGTAATTTTCTGAAAAATAAATTTTAATCTATAATAAAAATTAATTTTTTGAAGTGTTCTCATCGGTTTGGGAGAATGATACTTGCAGGAGAGTATCTGATTTGATCTTTCGATAAAGAAAACATTACAAAAATAGTTTCCTTAAAAAATTATTTCAGTCTTAATGAAAAATTAATTTTTTCAGGTTCCCATCGGCTTGGAAGAATGATGTGTTCAGGAGAGTATCCAATGAATGGAGTATCTATAATGAAAAATATATTTTTTGAAATGTTTGAACTTTTTTGAAACGAAATAATTTGAAATTAGTTTTCTGGAAGACGAATTTTAGTCTGAAGGTCCACATGAATGATATGAACAACTGAAATTATGTCCAGAAGAATATGACAAACTAGTACCGGAAATAAGATTATTGGAGAAGGTATCATAAGGTCAACAATGATGGTCTAAAAATTGGCTCTATTTGATCCACTTATATGTAACTGCATTTTTGCAAGGACATCTGCAGAAAGCTTGTGTAAATGTTTCCTATCTCGATAAACTCTTTATAGAACCGAGAAAAATATATCATCAGTTTGTTTCTAACACTCCCCTGGAATGTTTTATCACTTTGCGATACAAAGTTCAAACTGTTTTAATTTTCGTAACAAATAGTGTACAAAAAACAGTAAATAGTTAATTATGGCATTTTAAAATATAATTTCATTAACTTGAAGTGTTGGTATCGATTGTAGTTAACAAAATATCTTAAGTTGAATTTTGTGTTCACCTTGAGGTAATTAGCGAGTGTCAGTAATTTTGAAAATTATTTTATTGTGGAATATATGCAAATTAGGTAAGACGTATGTATTTATAGAGAAAGCAATATTATTTAGGCATTCAAATGGGTATTTGGGAAATAAGTGATTGTATCACTTATTCACGAATCACTACATATGCATATCATGTCCATTCCAGGAAAAATTTGTTCTGTTTAATGTGGTAATGATATCAAGTATAATTGATTGTCGATTTACTTTGCTGCTTCTAACTTGAAACGTATTTTTGAAAATATCGTATCTTATCGTCGTCTCAAATTTCTCTTATATTAATTAATACATCATCAAAACACTCTTCTCAACGCGCGTTTCACCAACCAAGTTGGTGTCTTCAGGAGATGGAGTACACTGATGTTTGTTAAATATCTTTTAAAGGACAAGGATTAAAAAATTGAAATTTGGCAGGCATGTGCAACTTCTTGAACCCTTTAATGAATGTCATTAAAAAAATCGGGTTGTCATTTAAAAAAATTATCGAAAAAGTCATATCTCATATTTGAGACACACTGTATAATTTTTTTTAATGAAAATAATGGCACTTTAAAGAACTACGTGTCCGAGCATATTTCCGAAAGAAACAACACCTTTGATTTAGTGAATTTGTTCCATGTTACAGACTCGCACTCTATAGGTAGATCGTGAGCCAGGCGGTTCGACGTGGGTGCTTTGTTTACTTTCTCAACCGACCGATGTGTGAGACGGTGGTTCAAGCCACAGGCTGAACGACCGATTTTCACTCGCTATTGTCCAACCCGTGCCAGGAATCACATTATAAAAGTTCACAAGTTTCGACTTCTGAGAGTTGTCGTTCGTAGGGTTGCTGCGGAAACTGGTTAGCGGAAAAACATATTTTGATATATTTAACATATTATACCATATATTCATTTTCATAATTTCAACAGAAAAAAAGGTATGTGAGTCGACAGAACGTAGTGTGCAGTACTCAAGCAGGTCAGAAATGAAATAGAATACAAATCCCATCAGCAGAAGAGCTATTAAGAAAGTGGACCAGTTAGAATAATCTAGCACAAGTACGGACCAGTCAGAAGTGGATTTTTTATGGACACCTCACCCTCACTACCCCATACTAGTATGGATAAGATAAACTCATAGCCTCCAAACAGTCATCGCATACATTACTGAAGTTGTCTGCCGAAACATCAAACGAAACATTTGATTACTTTTGACCACAACCTAATATACTTGTGATGCACTGTTTGGAACCTTTAGTGTAGTAATGATTACTACTGGAGTTCTATCCCAACACCAAACCGTTATTTTTAACATTTAGACACGTGTTTCGATTAATTTTCCTCTTGAAGATGATCACTTGGTGACCGAAACACGTGTCGAGGTGTTAAAATAACGGATTGGCTTTGGGATAAACCTCCAGTAATATTCACAACCTATCAACTGAGAGGTGAGGAGAGCCAAAAAATTATCTTGCCTAATTTGTGATAGAAATGCACTTCTCAATATTTCAGTGGATCGTTTTTCGGTATAAAATACGAGCTACCGTTTTTGAATTAGTTAAATGCTTTACTGGAGCTCCGCTTTTTTTAATAACATATATACATATTCCAACGAAAACTTGACCTCCCTGTAAGACAGAAACGGACATGTAATTGAAAATTTCAAAGAGCACATCAATTTTCATTTCTAGGGGGACTGATTCTGATATGGAAATCATACCCGAAACTTCACCCCCCCCTGCGGTTAGCAACTACCCCTATTTTATTCAATGGAATGGGAGATCGAGTGATACATCATTTGAAAGGTCTTCTGTCCTTCTATTACCTCCGTAATTTTTTTTCTTTCGAAAGTGGTTCATTCGTTATTGAGAAATTAAATGTTGGACGTTTTATTTGAGAAAAAACAGAAACAAAATCAACGGATAAATTGTTCAAAATGACATCCACCTAGTTCCATACAATAATACAGTCCACTCTCGAAAGAGTTTCGTACATTATTCAAGATGTCCGGAGTCAGCAGTTGGCATTTCCGAAAGATTCTATGTCGCAGGTCTTCTAGATTCGTAGGCTTAGTAGACTACACTTTCAACTTCAGGTGTCCCCACAGATAGAAGTCCATCGGTGTGAGATCAGGTGATCTTGCTGGCTACTCCACTGGACTCCTTCTGCCCATCCAACGCATTGGAAAACGTTCGTACAAATACTGTGTCACCCGAACATCAAAATGTGGGGGTGCATCATCCTGCTGGAATGTTATTTAATTTTCTACTAAATTGTCATCATTTTCAAAAATTTGTGTAATCATAGGATCCACACAGTCTTTCCATCGCCAAATGAGGATTAACATCGCTTCAGTAAAGACAATTATGTCTATTCACTTCATCATTCAACGTGAAACAACTTTCGTCTGAAAAGCATGTATTGTATAATAGGTTATTGGTCAATTTCTAGCTGAACACTTCACAAAACTGGAGTCGGTGATCAGGATTACCTTCGTTTAATTCCTGAACTAGCCTCATTTTGAAAGGATGGAATTTGTAGGCTTTCAAAATCCGAAAAACACTAGTAGCTGATACACCAGAAACTCTAGCTACTTGTCTGATAGATTGTCGATTATCTATTTGTACGTATCCTAAAATTGCAACTTCAACTCCGTCATTTCTTACAGGACGGGATACTTCTTTTCTTTTCTGTTGTGAACATAACCTGAAGTTCGAAACTTATCCATTAACTGTTTAACGTATTGATGGCTCACGTTGTGGTCTGGATGATTCGTATTATAAATTCTTGCAACAGCTTTGGAACATTCATTATTTCGATAATAAGTTGCAACAATTTCTATTCTTTCCTCAGTAGAATAAACCATGTTGGAACACAGTGAACAAGGATGACTGAATAATAATTCGTGAAGAAGTGACAGAGGCCAACTATCTACTTTTTGTTCTGCGACAACTAGACTACTACAACTGCGACTACTAGTGCAGAAAAAACTAACAGTGTCGTCCATTCCAAAACGTGTACTACTAATTGAATAAATTATGCAAATCTAGAAGACCTGCGACAGAGAATTGTTTGGGAATGCCGATTTTTGATTCCGGACATCTTTAATAATGTAAGGAACTAGATGGGGATCATTTCGAACACTTCATCCGTTGATTGTGTTTTCATTGATATTACTTTTGTTGATTTCCTCAAAAAAATGAGCGATAGCGAATTTTCAGTTTTTTCTTCAATAAAACATTCATCATTTAATTTCTCAATAAGAAATGTACCAATTTCTAAAAAAAATACTGTAGGCCCCGAAGTGGTCGACCTGCAGTAATCAAGGATGAGAATTGAGACTGGTGGAGACTGATCCATCGCAAACTGTCCTAGAGAGGGCGAAAGAACATGGCGTCAGCTCCCATGCGGTTTTTAATGGTTCACAACGTTTTGGAAAGATCAAAGAGCTCGAAAAGTAGGTGTCCCACAATTTGAACGATCGACAGAAATCATCACACTTTTCGAATTCTTTTCTTCATTACTTTTGCGCAACCAAAACGATTCTTTTTTGAATCGGTTCGTCACGTGTGATAAAAAGTGGATTATCTACGTTAGCAGAAGACATTCAGGATAGTGGTCGGACACCAAATTCCAAAGGCGTCCCAAACCATCACAACAGAGTCCTATTGTGAGAAAATCGACGAAATGAACCAAAAATTGCGTCAGCAGCAGCAGCAGCTGCCACTGGTTCACAGAAGAGGTTTGATTCTGCTCCACGATAACGCTCGATAACGTTTCACAAATCACCATCCAAAAATTAAACGAATTGAGCGTCGAAGTTCTGCCTCACCAACCATACTCTCCAGACCTGTCGCCAACCGACTATCATCTTTGGAAGTACTTCGATAGTTGTATCACCGGTACAACTTTCGACAATCAGGACCAGGCAATAACGGCCTTCGTAGACTTCCGAGCAAAATTAATGGGCATGTAGTGTCCGACCGAAACTGGTTTTCACGACCGAAACCGAAACCGAATGTCGACAACGATCTCAGTTTTGGCCGAAACCGAAACTTCCTTACAAGGATCATGTTTTCAGGGAGAAATAAAGAAAACGTTATTATAATCAGTCAGTCTTTATTTTTTCATCTTTAAATCACAACGTTATGCAGTCTTCAACATTTTTACTTATTGATAATAAACAAATCAACATAACGACCACTTATTTAATGAAATAAAAAAATTGTGGATAGCGATTTTGCCTAGCTCTTCAGTAAATAGACTTTTATGCCTTTCGAACGTTAAGAGATAATTTATAGACAGCTTCAGAAAATGGGATAGTCTTTATATACAGGTTAAAGTTTTTAATATTGATATTTTATATTTCAACCTCTATGTTATGGCCAAGGAGTACTAGTTATTCATCGTGTAGATCATTTATTTGATATCAAACAAATCAAAAGATCCTAGTTAAAAAAAAAAATCTATAAGTTTTATATATCTGAAGTATTGACACATTAGTCATATTTAACAATGAAACACATTTCTCATATTATATTACTATTTGCAGAACTCAAATTACTATATGAATTTTGTGGGGTTTCAAATCTATTTTTTTTCTGTATTACACTGATAGTAAATACACAGTACAATTGTAAATTTTTTCTGAATGAACCAGTGAGGATATTTAACGCTAATACTGGCAAGTAATGGTATTAACTACACCTTTCCCGCAACTTGATGGTGAAAGATTTAGGTTTATGTGAGGCAGTTCTTTATAATTTTTAAGGGGTAATGGATACAGATCATTGACAAGTAGCAACGCTTTTAATTAATTTTTGATGGTTTGCAAACTGGACAGATGCATTCTCAACTAATTTTCTCCATTATTTGTTGCAATGATTGATTACTGATACTTTTACTATTTTAAAAATGAATCTATAAAAAAGAATGCAAAGATCGGCTTGAGGTTTTTCTATAAATTCTTAATCGAAATATTCAATTATAAACCAAAAATTCTAAAAATGTAACTTAGCATACTATGAATGGATATGATAACTATATCCAAGTGTAAGAAAATCTCATTCACTAAGTAAGTAAGTATACAATATTCCATTCAAATTAAGGGTCAAGAAATTTTGATATGTGAAAAAAATGCTTTTACTGTTTCAGGGAACACAGCAATATCTGCATTGCTAAACAAGAAGATTAATAGCATGCACAGTTTCTTTCAATTGGGAAATGCTACATTATTGAACCATCGCGGAAGTCAGTTTTTTTAGTTTTTTTGAAACTTTGAGTAAATTCATCTGTATAGGATAGAGATCTTTGAAAAGTGTTGCTCCTTTTTTAAGTGCCAGATTTTTTCAAAACTGATCCGCACTTTGATTTCAATGTTGTGTGTAATATTGGTAAACTTTTTTAACCAGTCTGGGCGCTCCACCAGTCATAATTTATAAATGTATTCAGTGTACATTTCTTTTTTTATTTTCTTAAATAAAGCCTTTATCAGACTTTAATTGAAATTGTAAATAAATGATTCCTTGTTTGTATATACATATAAATATATTGAAAAACAGTATTTTTTGTACAAACTATTTGCATTCTGTTTTAGGTTGTAGGTGTTCAGTTTTGGTAAAGGCGTTATTTTAAACTCATACTAACTAGAATCAATGGTGCAAAAAGTAGAAAGTAAGTAAAATTTTTGGGGCGCTTTGAGGAAAATGAAACTTCAAATTGAATGTTTATTTCCCGTGTATTTATAAAACTTCATATAACTTTCGATAATTCTTCTAAATACGTCTTTGTAACATTCCTCGATTTCTGTGTATGTCATAAATAAAGAATCCTGAATCGACAGTTTAAACAGCAAAAAAAATGTGATCATTTAGCTTATAATAAGATTTATTATTGTATTTCAAACTGGAAAGTTGAACTGTGGATTCATTTTGAAACCTCGTTAATGTTGTAAGTTACAAATACTAATCTCGATATGCCAATAACATAATTAATGCCTCTATGAAAAATAATCTGTTCATCATTAACGAGGAAAGCATATATATACATACATACAGGGTGATACTTTTTTCTAAAAACTATATTTTAAGAAAAGGAGTACTTTTTTTATTTTCATAATAAAATTGTGTAAACTTGTAAATGCGTGAAGAAAAAGCTGAAGTATTAAAAAAACTATCATCAAAATATTGCCATCTTGAATTTCGGACTAACTAGTTTATAATTGAAAAGGGAATATTTTATTAATTTATAATTTTTTCGTATGTCACCCTGTACTAATAAAACACTGTTAATCACTTCAACATTATTACTTACAGAAAACTCCTTACAATAATATTTTCAGCTAAAGTGTTGCAAATTCTATTGTTTTTTACGTACTTGCTGTTCCTAATAAGATAAAATTGTCATAGGAGAAACTAACTTGGGTATAATTTTTACTTCTATCAACCTAAAAAAATAGGAAAGGAAACGTGAAGATGATTGAAAATTTAGAATACAGTACAGAAATGGTACACTCAGCTTTACCACATGAACATCAATGTAATTTTCAAAAACAAAAATGTTGGTTTATCTATAGCTTGTCATATTTATTCTTTGAAAGACATTTTTTTGTGAAGGACTTGATATTTCTTACTGGTTTTTGGGTATATAACCTCTCAAAATCTGAAAAATAAGCAAAGCTATTTCAATAGAAAATCTGCTGGGGTATAATCAAGGGCAAACTGTAAAGTTTACCCCAAAAAGTTACTGTGTAACATAAACCACTGAAAAGTCCCATTAGTCAGTAACATGTCATATTCATAAATTTTGCATACAAATTGAAAAATCAATTGAAAAAAAATTCTTGGGAAAGGTTTTGGCTTTCTACCTCTCCATCTTTATACAAAAAATCTGGGAATCTTCCAAACAAAGGAAGAAAGCAATTAATAAGATGTGTAGATCATGCAAACAACTACTTTCATATAAACATTGAATTACACGAAAAAAATAATACGTTTGAAACAAATATTTTTATATGAACACTGAATTATACAAAAAATACTTTTCGCTATTCAGTTTGTATTTCAAACATCCGTTATGGAATTGAATCAGATATCAAAACCATTGAAAGCGCATTATAAGGAATATCAAGAAGAGACAATTGACGGGATTGAAACTATTATAACATATGATCAATCTACATCAAAACGTCCTCTGGAGATTAACTTTACTTGTCAAATTATTTTCAATAAAGACAATGGTAGAAAGACGATGAATTGATATTAGAATACTTCCTGTAATACATTAATTTTGACTAATATCGGTCAACAACTCTGATATAATTGAAATTTCCTTTGATGTTGAAAATACCAAGGCAAATTTGAAGAAAGAAGAGGAGTACTGTTTATTTTTAGCTTTTTTACGAAATTATATTGATGTATTATTCAATTTTTTCTGATATATAAAAGTGGAATAGAAGGTGTAAATATTGAATTTTTCTTAGAGAAAGTATATTGATTTTGAAGAAACTTATCAGAAGGAACTAGAAGTTTTTTCATAATTGTTTGGGGGTGGTTTCGCATTAACTCTTCTGTTTGTTCAATACACTTGGTGAGAATATTTTCAATTTTATCTCTTCTCAAAAATACATAGTTCTGCTTAGGAGAGAAAATGTCGATGAGGACCAGCTGCGCCAGATATTGCTTTGCACTTTTCCAAATTATCAGTATGAATAATGTCTTACACTTTGTGCATTTAGAAACTTGCGTTTCTAACAACTCAACCATGCCACACAGCCACCTACGGCTCTGAGGAATGATTCTCTACAGCCACCTAAGACTTTAAAGAATGTCTTACACATCCCAAAAAAAGTCTCCATCAGTTTTTCACTCTATGGGGCAGTCTTGGCTTCCTTCGGTGAACCTACACCACTTTTTCACGCTTTTGGTCTGCAGTGAGCAAACATGCTGAAAGTTTTTTCATATGCTCTATTTTTAATCATTTACAATTACCTTATCATAATTTTCCAAGCAGTTGGATAGATTGAAAAAACAATTTTTAAAAATCTCTCTAAGAAATGAATATGTCACATACACATCTAATTTATTATGAATTATAAATAAATGAATAAAACATTTCAGATGCATTTCAGTGGAACATTTGCCTCCAGATTGGTAGTTTAATGAAAGATAAAATTGAAAATCTTGTTTGTGATGTCCCTAGGTGTGATATGCATTGTAGCGTTTTGTTAAAAAAAGATTTTCGTGGAATTAATTAGTTTTTTAAACTTTGTGTTTGGCATCCAAAAGTAATTTTGTCAAGTATTCATTATTATATTTGTCATTATTGAAATTAGGATATTTTGCTCCTTTTTCAATTTATGGAAGTGGAATTATACCCTTTTGAAACCATCAAATTTTTCATTTGTTTCGACCGTTTGGCTTTACTCACTCTAGATAATTAAGCTTGTTGTTTTGATTGAAGGGTTACGGACTGTTGATTAGAATACTGGTATTTATTTTCTATACCGATTACTATATTACGGGTCTATGATGAACGTTCTGGGTTTTTAAATTAGAACATCTAAATGTGAATATTTGTAAATATGTGATTAGTTTTGTGTAAGTAAATTAAAATGAAATAAAATCTGATAAGGTTTAACCTAATTTTGTTGAAGCTCACTTACCTACCCCCTTTCACTTGGAATTTCAACTAGAGGACATAATGGGAAGATATCAATCGGAATAATGAGGTATTGGAGTGTTATAATAGTAGTAATTGAAAAAATTGTCTTGAATAATAATTGAGCTTGTTCATTTTCAAATTCACATACTGTTCATTATTTTATTATAGTAATGTGGAAAGATTCACAGTTATCAACTATATTGCAGTTCTCTAAAAGAGACATAGCTTCTTATCAGTAAACACATTGTGGTAACTGTTAAGTACTATGGAAGTAACTTTTCAAGGACAATGCCTCAAGCAATATCCAATACACTGCCTATACACTTGAACTGTTGAATGTCTGCCATATTTTGTTTGCAAATAAAATAACTGGTTGAATCCAAATGAAATGTAACAGTAATATTGAATTGGAACATCCTTATGTAGTAACTTTGAAAAGTCCTTATGTAATCGCTTCTATTAGCGATCTCATATTTCTATCGAAGTTTGTTTTTGTTGTTTGAATTTAATGTATATATGAGAAAAAAATATTTCTGTCTTTGAGTTCTGTATCCATTTTTACAATACATCTCAGACTCCAATATATAATGAGATTAAACGACTTACCTGTAGGAAGTTCAATCCAAATAGATCACATATCTATGATCGATATACGTAAGTAGAAGGAATGAATTACCGTCCTGTCAACCCACGATAACACTTCAATATAAGTTGCAATGATTTTTTTAGATCGTTTTTTGGGTTGGGGGACACAAAACACTGTTGTATTTTTTGCCTGGGCAGGTGTCTATTCGGAAATGACCAATCGCGTACAACTTGGTTTGAACTTTCTTTAGCTCAGTTGTTTAATCCTTAATTGTACTTCGAATGGTCCCATCCGAATAGATCACCCTGTAGATGTTTGAGAAGTCATAAAAGGCGATCAAAATGTATTCTGACTGGCTTATGCATCCTCACAATCAACAAACGTTGATTGTAAAAGTAGTGCATTTTTGCACTACTTCCTCCTTACTTTTTATTTCGGGAGGATATTGTATTCTCAAAGACTTGTTACTTATTTTCCTGCGGGTTGACCTTTAATTGAATACACTGAATAATCAAACTTAACTTTATTTTACTTTAAATACAACAAACACTTCAACTAAACTTCAACTATTATTATTCGAATGTCTATTGCCTTACTAGATCGCTTGGCGTACCGCACTGTTACTTCCACTTGACTGTGTCGATATGCTCGTGGCTAGCGTTTATATATCGTAATCGAACGCGCTAGAAAATTTCGCCGAAATTCCATCGAAATCGGTAGCAGCATTCTCGCTACATTTAGGGCGGCAGCGAACATACATTCGCGCGCTGTTAGCTACGTCGCGATTGGTTTATGGCTAGCAGTGGCGGTCGGCGTTATTTTCATTAGGGCATGATTTACAACAGAATCATTAACATTCATAACAATTGTTTTTCATTTATATTTAATGCTGACAGATTTGGACATTTCACGGTTCCCGAACAACTAGCTTTTATGTTGTATAGCTTTTTATTCAACGTGCTCTCGAAGTTAACTGAAGAATATTACTAAAACTAAGACTAACCCCTCTACCATGACCTCCCAACGGAAAATAATGTAATATTTTCCTGTCTTGGAAAAAGCCAAATCGGTCCTATTGATGGGTGCCGTGTGTCTGTTGACAGTATAATTCAAAGGAATATCCATTTATACTGCCTTCAAAGAACAATGTTTTTCAATGCCCTTCAACTTGGTTTCTACTGGATATATTTTGACAGTTGTCGTAGTTGATGTGTTATTTTGTTTGTTATGAATGAGATTTTTCAATAATATATTTTGTAGATTTATTTATTCGATTCGTTGGATGCAGTACGCCTATGGCGTACTG
>WOGO01005680.1:0-12254 GCA_015342085.1 Leptinotarsa defecta
ATCCATATAAAATATCTTTGAAAAATAATCAAAATCAACAATTCCCAGTTACATCAACTATCAATGAATAAAAAATAAACTTAATTTTGCTTTGGGGTAGGCAAACTAGTAGCTTTCAAACCAATTCTTATAACCATAGCTAGAGACATTAAACATATTACTCCCGCAGGCATAATTTTATGTGTATTGTAAAATCGATAACCCATGAGACTCCCAAGAATCGAACTTGTTACAAGTTGTACGGTGAAATTGGAGGGATCCCTACTGACTTCAACTGCACCATATGCTAGTGCTCCACCAAATAACAGACCAGCTCCCAGAGATGGAATAGAACCTGAAGAGACAAATAATTGGAAAGAATAAATTAATTTACTAAGATTCTCAATACTGTGTGTATGCGTGTTATTTGAAACATCAAGTTTCATGGAAATTCAATGAAAAATATTTGTCAAATGAATATGTTGATGATAATTTTTTAGTAGTCTTCAGGAATCAAACTGCCTTCACTGATCATTGAAGAATTTAATTTATATCTGGATTTCTTGCAGATTGGAGACTAATGGACAATTTCCTTTCATTACTGGACTAATGTAATGGTAACTTTAGGTTACAACTGGCCAAAAAAGTATAAAATTGTAAAAGAGATCCATTAAAAAAAAAGTGGTGTAATAACACTTCCAAAATACAAATTATGAAATTATAAAACAACAACATTTGAGAATAGTGTATTATATACCAAGCAAGAAATGTGGCCATTACTCAGGAGAACGAAGTCTGTCGACGCACACTGAAAATGAGCATCAAAAATCATTCAAGCGACTAACGGCCATTTCTTGCAGAATACTAGACTTTTTCTATGACTTATAACAGGAATATTTTAAAATAAGATTCATATGTGAAGAATATCCCGAATAAAATACCATTGAATTTACTAACAAGAATTAACCTAAAAAGGAATGCAAAACTAGTTCCTATTCTTGTTATTGATTTCAATTTCAATTGGTCTGAATATTTTGTAAATAAATTTTCAATACAAATCATGAAATTATAAAACAATTTTGATTAAAAAAATCTACCATACATAGGACTTGAACCTAGAACCACTAGCATTCAAGTCCAATGTTCTAGCGACTACTCCAAGAAGTTTACAAAGTAGTGTGACATGAAGTTTACAATTATTAAGTAATGAACTTTCGACAACTATGAGTTTTTTTTGCCACATTACAAATTTCTGGTGGGTTTCCCATTAGAAACTATGTTTCATAATGAAATGTCAGTAAATAATAATAATAAATTTGACGTTGAAGACCATATTTTGGAGTGAACAATTGTTAATGCTTACTTATGATTGAAAATAATTGAAACACAAGTACGGGAACATTATGAATTTGTGATTCACTTCTCATCTGTAATCGGCGTTGAAGGTAGTGAGTTATGAATTTGGACATCTTTTTTTTTTCAATAACCATTAGAAAAATTAGTTTCATTGCAATGGATAGCCCTGTATTTCTTCACAATATTCACGGGATCTTTCTTTTTCAAAAATATGCTTCTCTATTTCTTACCAGCTTTGTAATAACCAAATATTCCACCAGCAGCCACTACACCAGCATACAATAAACCAACAACATCTAAAGCCATTTTCACTTGTTTTTAAAAAATCCCAAAATTTCCTGAATGTTTCTGACCTAAAACAATTGACAGAAAAAAAAGATGACGATAAAAATGTCAAGTCACTGGGCTATTGCGCTACTATGTAATACGTAATTTACCAAAAACTGAACAAACCTCAGAGTATTTGTTACTCTGAGGAACAAACCATCGGGTTGACATTTGACATTATTATTACATCACTAATATTAGTAGGTATAGTGTTTTTTTCCATTTTGCCACACTCCACACTATTGCACATAAAAAAATTAATAGATAGAATGTATGTTCTAAGCATTATACACATTGACAGAATATTTGTCTCTGAATTTTCAATACTTTGATGATAATGACAGAGTACATAGGCATGGTAATACGGTCTTTAGCTTTTACTGTACATCTTAGAAAACAGAATTTATTTGTTCACTGTTCTTCTAGAACTCATGTAGAACAAACCATAGACATGACAATACGTCACTGTAACGAACAATACACCATAGTGTCTATAATCCATAACAACTAACAACTCGGGTCCCTTAGATCCTGCTTGCGTTTTGTGAATAATAGTTGAGTGTTTGAATTTTATAGCTGAGTTTTACTGTAAAAAATTGCGAGTGAAATATTTCTTGCATATTTCTGGTAAGAACATAATATGTACATACTTTAAAAATATTGAATGCATACAAACAATTTCGCCCTGTCTATTATAACATCAACGTGAATTCAAATCGAGAAATTTCTGTATTTTCTGGCCAAGAAAATATAGAAAAAAAATCTGATTTGATCTTGAAATGGTGCATTGAACAAATTTAGTAGTTGTAAAGTATATGTAAAAAGTGCCCCCCTCCTGTTAACTTTTGAACGGGATAAGATACCAATGTTGGACGAAGTTTACGTATTTTACGTTTATTTTTTAGTACATTTCCATAATAAAAATAGTAGTGGGGCATCACTCGACGCTGAGACGGCGCTATCAATATAAATATTTTATAATTTCAATAAAAACTGTATACAAATCTCCCCAATAAATGTTCATCATTCACTTTCCGGGATATTAGTGGAATATGTTTATAAATTCGTCTGTTACATTATGGAATATTTCTGAGATAATTTCGTGATAATGATAATAATACCTGACAATAATACCTTGAACAACTGATACAACTCTCTAGATCAATTTAGCAACTCAAATGACCAATTGTAAATTTCGCTCTTGTTACAAAGTAAAACTTATAAGTTTATTAACGATTCCAAAAACAGGCACTTATTTTGCCAATCACCAGAAATGCGATGCGCGTTTCACCAACCAAGTTGGTGATTTCTTCACCACTTGAAGACGCAAACTGGGTCGCGTCAAGATGAGTATTGCGTTTCTGGTGATTAGGAAAAGTGCTTGATTTTGCTTTAATCTACGCCAGAGTTCGATAGTTAGTTGTCTTTTTCCAGTCAGATGATGGGCCTCGGACCCCTTATCTTGTGGCGGGGCGGCAGAGGATTTGCTTTATCCTCTGACGTCTTCTTTTTGGCTCGTGGCCCTGTGAACAAAAGTTGCAGCGTGCTTCTGGTCGTTTAGGCACTATATCTTCATTTTATTTTCCGGTGAAGATGGACTGCAGCACCGGGTACTTCACTAGAAGCGTCTGCAGCTGCCCTAAGGCCATTGGGAGACCTTCGGGAGAGTTACAGGCGTTCTCTGATGTTAAAACCGCCCTCTAGTACGAAACGTCGCTTCTGACTGTGCTTTTTCCGACAGGTCTTGGATTTGGAGGCTGTCGGTTTTCGTTAGGCCTAGATGATGACCTTTTTTTGTTTTCGGGGCGTTCAGGCAGACTCCCGCTGGGTGTTCTCCCTTGCAATTAAAGCATCGCACGGGCGAATTTTTGGGTCTCTTACATTCTTTTGTTAAATGTCGTCCGGCACATCCAACACAGGCCGGAACTGCTTTGCAGTTTCGTTGTGTGTGTGCAAACTTCTAGCAACTGTAGCACTGTCCTGCTCTATTTCTTTGTTTTTGTGTTTCAGCGCTCACGCGCACATTTTGGATTTCACTGACTTCGTATATGTTGTTCTGGCTCCTCGGTACCAAAACAAGCACAAACGGGATCGGTGTCTTGTTTGTGTGTGTGTGTGTGTGTATTCTGTAGATAGATATCTATTTTTTTGTCAGAACCGTTGCTGAGTAAGTTTATATTCATATCGCCAAACGTACAACAATCAATATGTTCTTTAGCCAGAATGTCAAGTTTGGAATCCAGATAATGTAAAAATCTGTTTTTATTTTTACTGGGAGAACGGGAACTACTGCAATTTTCAATAAATGTGCTATTTTAACAGCCAAATAAGAAAATTGAGATGGTTTGATGAACCTTTTTGCAAAGTTCCTCCAAGAATATACTACTGTACCAAACAGCCTGATAATTATTATTACAAAAAAAGAGGAATACCTACAGGTAAATTCTCAGATTCCTAGGTAGGCAGGGTTCCCTAATACTTCAGTTAGAGTATTTCTTCACCTTTTTTATCTTATCTTGAATGTCTTTTAACACGCTTGTTCCAAAATGAAAGATAAATAAATACCAAGAAAAAATATTTCAGTTTTTTGGCGCCAAATTCAAATTTCCAAAATCTTTCAAATATTCAAACTTCAATATCTTACAAATTTTTGAAGATTTGATTCATTTCAAACTCTTAACATGAGGAAAAATGACAAATAAAACATTTATTTGTAACTAATGTTGTTACTGCAGTTTTGTCCAATAAGGACATCTTAAAACAATCAAGATTTTATTGTTTGAAAGTGCCCTTTTAGGACGAAACTGCAGTAACATTAGTTAACAGTAAAAGTGGTAAAAAACATAGAAAGTTTTATTTCCCATTTTTCATGATGATCTCCTACCACGTAGAAACTCTATAGATACTCCTCTAAATCGATTAAAATTTCGAGCTGTATTAGGCGGATTCTTGAATCTACCATTTTTACATATTGTTATTAAGGCTACATCATAAAACTACATTATCAGCGAGTAACATGGACTGTAATGTTGATTAGATTGTTAAGGGGCTGGCCTGGCTCACTGCCACCTTTGTAGATCTATTGTGATGCTCCTTGGTTACGAGAGCTCTTCATGTATGCCTTGATATGGGGTCCTTCATATAGCTTGTTGCTATATATGAAGCTGTTCATCATTTCCGCGTTCACATTCACAGAACACGTGTAGTTCAATAATGTTATATGCTATGGTCACCGTATACGGTGCTATGGTTTACCTCGACCGACGCACAACCGCCCGGCTCCATGCGAAGTGCACGTCGTTTTATTTTGTGGTATCAAAAATTAACAGAGTTGTAATTTCCAAGAAGTAAATAATGAAAATATATGGCCCTTCTGCACTTCCGTAGTTTTTGCTTGCTCTATGAGAAGTTGAAATTGAAAACATTAGTGAAATGAGAAGATTGAATTCTTCGTTATCATATCAGAGACGCCAACAAATAAAACACATTCCCCCGCCGCGTCTGTCTGAATGCGATAAACTCAAAGACTATCGTAAAACGGTGTTGTTGACCGACAACAGCTCATTTATTTCTTGAATTGAATCACTCATTCTAGCCTACACCCTCTTGATAAATAAATACCGTTTGATGGCCAATTGGTTGGTAAAATGTCATGAAATCATTTGGACACAGGTTCCATTCTTGCTCATTTGATAAATTTCAAAATCGTTTCTGCGACATGACGTTTCTTGATTGACTTTTGTAGCATGCTCTAAGCTCTATTTTTTAGAATTGCTTTTCATAACAAAATGGTTAATGGAAAAATCCATTTCGAAAATCATCCCATTTATCCTATCAATGGACTGATGCAGTAACAAAGGTAATTGACTGCCAATCATCAATTAGTTTATACTGTTTAAAAAAACGATAATTTTTAAGTGTTAATAATGTATATTTCAGATTCAGGAAAACACAAGTTATTTGTTTCAAACAATTTATTGCACATTTATTCGAGTCAAAATTCAAAAAATAAAATATATTTCTTTTTTTTGTTGGTACAACAATCTTTTCATGCATCATTAAATAAATAAATTCCATTTGTCTTTTTTCCATGAAAACTATGCTCTCCAAATTCTATACCAACAAGTATATCCACATATCTTCAAGATGAATTCAAGTTAAATTCGTGACCAGTTGAGACATAAGGAGGTGGATGTTTTAAACAGTAAATCAAACAGTAAGCCTAGACAACAAAACATAAATTTTATTATGAAGGCAACTCAGAATAACTGACTACCGAGACCAAAGTCTCGGTAGCCAGATGTCAAAACTTAAATTCGTTTTTGACACAAAAGTTATACCTAAATCCGCCTCCCTATTTCTTTTAAATGTAATGGACGATTCTATCCTCATAAAAACAAACAATAGGAAAAACGTCAATGATTTCTGCAGACTCCGAACAAATCCAATAATTTAATGTTCTAACGCAATCGTCCGTCATCTCCACTATTCTAAGACTTTTGTCTTAATTCATTGACTGTACAAATCTTAACACTAAAAGATCACAACCACTGAAAATGTCTGTTCCAAACCTCGTTGGGGCCAGTGAGAGTTTTTCGAAGAAATATCCTTCATCATAAGTTTCTCAGCTGCAAAAAAAATTCAAGTCAGATATTGTATTGTAATGAAAATGTTTCAAGTGAAATATAATATTTCATGCTCTTATGTAACACTAGATGAGATATATCAATGCATTTAGTTCCCTATTTCTTTATGAAAGGTGGGATCATGAAAACGAAACAGGGCGATTTCTTGTGGTTTAAAAAAATCGTCTAGATCCGTCGATTTTTTGTAATATTTGTGAAATCAGTGCAGCAGATATTGAATAATCTGCCAAAAAAAAAACAAATTTTATCTTATTTTTGAATTTAAGGCTTATAAAAGTTAATCAAAATATACAGTAAAAGTGTAATTACAACTTGTAGTAAGTTTTTTATAGTTTTGAAAGCTTTCTTAAATAGTTACTTATTCTTATTCTTTCTTCTTACATAATAATTTCAATATTATTTGGGATTTGATCATATAAAAGAGAAAGGTAATATTCATTATTTCGTTGGCTTACAGATTTATTTCATTCAGATTTTTCTGATTTTGTTCTATTCGTCCCATTGTATATAGAAAAGTAGATCTGCAAGTTCACAGTTGGTGCCTGAGGGAGCATATCTCTGTCAACCCCAGCAAAACTGTGATAATCCCCTCTACTAGGAGGAGAACATTGGACGAACTGATGCCACTTTCCCTCAATGGTGAGGTTATTCCATTTGGACCAGCGGTCCGAGTGAACCCGGACCAGCGCTCGAGGTCGTCCAATGCACGTTGCATGTAGAGGATCTCGAGATCCCGACCCATGGAAGATGAGAAGAGAGCCTTGTCGTCGTCGTCGTAGAGAGATTTCTTCACACGCTCGGACCTCGGAAGGTCACTGGTGTAGAAAGAGTACAGCGTGGGAGAGAGCATGGCCCCCTGTGGCACTCCAGCGAGGATCTCTCTGTTTTCAGACAGAGAGTCCTCAACTCTAACCTGATATGTTCTGTCGAACGCGATTAGTTTATGCGGAAGGCCTTCGTGCCATATACGGTCGAAGCCTTTCAAGATGTCTTATAAAACGACATGAACTTTGCGATTTTGATTCAGCTCTGCGATGGTGTTTTCGACCAGTCTCAGTGCCTGTAGCTCAGTGGAGTGTTTTCTCCTGAAGCCGAATTGTTTGTCAGGTAGACCATTTCGGTCCCCAACTTTTTCATTGAGTCTTTGCAGAACGACTCATTAAGCCAGCTTAGCCGCCTACGAGAGCAGACTGATCGGGCGATAATTCTGCAGGAACAGCGGGTTCTGACTCTGTTTGGGGATCATGACAACGATCGCATGCTTCCACCTTCTGGGGAAGTATCTGAGGGCCAACGACCTGTTTATTATATTAGGAGGGTTTTCGACGCAGTTTTCCGGGAGTGTCTTCAACAACCTTTTACGATTTGTGATTTTTATGGCGACATTTGGTCGAAAACATACTCCGTTGTCATATGGCCCGTCAAAATGTTTGATGTTCATTCTATTTTGGTAATCCATTGTAATTCGGTCAATTTTCGTGTGGTTTACAAGATGTAGAGAAGGTAGATTTATTATTCCCATGCAAGTCTTCATACCCTGCCTAGTTTGTTAACAGCGATCGCCTGGACACCAAAATGAAGATGTATATGCTACAATAGATTCAAGTCATTGTGTAAATCCAAAACACATAATATCTGGTCTGAAATTTCCATTTCTGAATGTCTATTTCAGGTTACACTGGAATCTACTATCAATTACTATCAATTCCAAACATACAACTTTTCTAATGTTTAGCCCTTCTTGGTCGGTCCATTTTATAATGTAAAGACAAGTAGCCCGTGTCCTAATGTCAAAGCATAATTACATAATATATATCACAATGAAGCGAATTCTCTCTCCACAACATACATGAATATTCGGGCAACAAACAACGTCTCTTTGAAGGTGGAAGAAGTAAGATGCATATTTTTGAGATACTTCAATAACAAATTTGAAAAAAATCATACTGATTAGTATGATATTCAATTATTGATACGATATCGTTGTTTTCGAAAGTCTACTTCATAATTAAAAGAGTGCTTACATAAGAATTGAGGAACACTGTATACAAACTCTAAAAATGAATTAAGTAATATGGTAGTCATTGGTTCGAAATTAGAAAGGTTTCAGAGCAGTAAAGTATGAGTTCATCTATACGGCATTGGTTATCAACAGCCGGACCGGAGCCAACGATTCAAATTCTCTCCATGCCTTAATTACCTCCACCACCTTTCAGGAAAAAAAGGAAAAACTGCATGCTACTCAGACATGTGTTTAGGAATGTCGCCCAGCCTAGACTTATGCTTTATATCTTATAATACCTTATTCAGAACGGAAATTTCGGCAGTCATATATTTATGAGGTCTATCTGACTTAGGACTGCCAAAAGTTAGTAAAAGAACTGGAAGTGAAATACAGTATAAATGGAAAAAAGAAAATTTTCTAGTACAGACCTTTTTTTTGTTTTCTTCAACTTCAAAAAAAATAGTAAATTACAAGGCAATGCTTTTCTGTACTTTCTTTTAGTCAAGTGCCAGGACCAAACAGTCTTTGCTGCCAAAACTATAGAACAGGGGTGGCCAACCGGTCGATCGCGACCATTAGTCCAGTCGATCGTGGCAAGGCAAAAAATATAAATAAATAGACCAGACTGCGCAACGAAATTAGCAACTACTACAGCATCATCTTGTATCATTTTTCAATCGCTGTTCCGTCACAGTATTTATCCTCTATTCTACGCAGAGTCTTTTGTTTTCGGCACGCGATGACCAATAAGCGGGAAGCGTGTGGAATGCGGGAGAGGGGCGTGTGTCAATCCGTCCCGTCAACATATTTATGTGAGTCAGCATTTTCCTACTTAGAACAAACAAAAAATAAACACCGTTCTCGCTTGACAGACGCTCATACATTGCATTCTTTAGTTGACAATTTCCAACTACAAACCTGATTATGCTAAACTAGTAGAAGATACTGCGACGCAATGCTCACACTAATATATAGGTAGGACCTATAAATGTTGATTAAACATCATCAACTTAGACTTCCATTCCAATGTATTAAGTAAATTTAAGGAAATAATCTCATATGTGATACGAAAAGGAACTCCTAACACTGTTCAATAAAAAATATTTTATGATTGTGTACTAAACACAATGCTGTTTCATTTAAAATTCCAATTAGTATGTAAGTGGTAGATTGTACAGGGTTTCGTTAGTAAACAGTAGATCGTATGGCTAATCAAGTTGGCCTCCCCTGCTATATAGCATAAATAGGTTACCTCGCATTAGTGTCGAGGTGTTAAAAATAACGATTTGGTGTTGAGAAAAAGTTCAGTAATATTCACTGAATTTTTGATAAAATTATTTAAATAGTATTCATAGTTCTGGCATATGGCATATTCTCTGTAAAAGTTTTTCCGTTTTTTTGTGTCTCTCAATTGGATTACCTGAATTTCTTTGTGGCCAGGTAGCCAGATTTTATTAATGCGAGAAACTTTTCAACCTATCTGACGAGAACATGTAATTTTTCGACCTTCTCAATTAGATTGCTTATCTTAATGTTGCAAAATACAGCTCTGTTGGCCTTTGGGATAGTATTAGTTTCTCAACTTCGCTTAGCGATTATTTGTTATTACTAAGAGTGATTTGAATAAAAAATTGACAATATCACCTTCGACATTATTTTATATCTTGTGAATCACTTTACGTAATAAAATATACGTTCAAAGAAAGTTAACAGCGACACTATACATTATTTATTTATGGTCATGTGGGTGAACCGCTGACCATAAAATCTCGCGCCGTAGAGACTAGATTAGGTCAGTGAACTGTTGACCATAAAGCACCGATAATGAGTAGGAAGTTTTTTTGACAAAATGATCGGACTAACGTATTCACTGGCTCTTAGATTGAATTGGTTTTACACATTTTTTAATAAACTCGATATGGATGGACGATAAAATAGAAATTAACCAGCACTTTGAATACTTCTTCCATTTACTATTCAAATAGATTTCCACGTGTTGTATGACTGGATATTTCAAGTATAGTTTTTTTCAAACACAAACGAAGTTCGAGGTGTACTGAGTTGAAGCTCTCCAACCTTTCTTCGAATTTTTTTAAACAGAATTTGTAGAGAATTTTATATTCTACAATATTGATAATAAATACAAATAGCAAAAAACCCATAGGAAATGAGATATTTACAAAAAAAGCGAAAAAACCGATTTTTGTGACCTTTGACCTTGAAATTTAATAGTTGCTTACACCCTACCATATGTAGGTTTTGAGACAACTTTTAGGGTGTCAATATACAAGTATTTACAGACTTACAGCTGGGTATCCCGAATTCCGAGGTGAACTTACTATAATGACTGGACTATAATGGCGAACAACAAACAGTGAAACGACTACTCTCCTTACTTTTTTTTGATAACTTTTTTATGACAATGTCACTGTCACGTATCCCTGACATTCTAAGCATTTATTGAAGGAAGACTATTGAATTGAATTCATTTTTTGAATTAGATAATGTTTGTTAAATATCTTTTGAAGGACAAGGAGTAAAAAATTGAAATTTGGCAGGCATGTGCAACTTGTTGAACCCTCTAATGAAAGTCATTAAAAAAACAGGGTTGTCATTTAAAAAAATTATCGATGACGTCATTTCTCATATTTGAGACACACTGTATAATTTTTTTTGCATGAAAATAAGGGCACTTTAAAATACTAATCGACGTGTCCGAGCATTATTCGGAAAGAAACAACACCTTTGATTTAGTGAATTTGTTCCATGTTAGAGACTCGCACTGTATAGGTAAATATAACAATATAAACAATACATATAAAAAATACAGTCAAGGAAGCATTCAATCGATACATTTTATACAGTTCGGACCCTTAATAGATATTTGGAAATTGATAATGGTGTTTAAAATAGCTGTTTTCCAATACAAAGTTAGACCTCGAAATGAAAATTGACGTGTTCTTTAAAGTTTTCAATCACACGTTTCGTGGGCCAAGGGGCCAAATTTCATTAGAACGCCCTGTATACGGAAATAAACCCTATCTGACTTTTCATTCACTTTGGTTTTGATACAAATACGCATTTGACTAATTGTCTAAAATGAAACGTATTCGAAAATTCAACGCATTTTGCTTGCTCTCTGGCATTTGGCTCACAACAAAGAATTCTATTCTAACTGTTGGAATAACAAGCATCGTCAATAACAACAAACTCGTCACCGAGTAATTATGTAAGTTCTTATCGAAAAGTACTGAACATTTCCTACTCCAACGCTAGCGAAACCAGATCAAGGTCAGTTTATACGAAAACAAATATTGAGAAATACAAGCTGCAAGATGGAACAAAGAATATTTCTATCGAATTGAGGAGTAGTCACGACGAATATCTTTGTTGTATTCATTATAAAATGAAAGAAAATTATTATACAGGGCGTTTATTAAACACGCGGCAAAAAATTAAGGGACTATTCCTTGTACTACTCTAAAGATATTATGTTCTTTGATGATTTTTGATAGGGCCCTTACTTTCGAAGATACGGAGCGAAATAACTAACCCCCGATCCAATCTTCTCCTCATCGACTCCCGATAAACACCAGGATCGTTTCTGATTGCGATGCACCTAGCAATTCTCCGATTTTCCAAATCTTCCCCTGGAGTAGTATAAACTAATGACTTTAGGTGGCCCCATAGGAAATAATCCAGGGGGTTTAAATCCGGTGATCGAGCAGGCCATAAGTGAGGTCCACCTCGACCAATTCAGCGATCTCCGAATGTTTCTGTTATAAAACTCTCGAGCCGATATGCTAAAATACGCTGGTACACCACCGTGTATAAACCACATTGCATTTCTTGTAACCAATGGTACATCCTCCAGAAACTGGGGTGGCGTTTGTTCCAAAAAGTTGCGGTATACCTCGCAGGTAAGTTTATCTGGCAGAAAT
>WOGO01005681.1:0-12253 GCA_015342085.1 Leptinotarsa defecta
AGTTTACTCACCGGTTTTTAAATTGGCACATCCCCATTGTAAACTGTAAATTCAGGTACTCAATCAAGCCAAGTACCTCTATTAGTACCTGCAGGGGTGGTATATAAGGGCTAATGTAATGAACCATTATAAGTTTATTGTATAAGTTTGAAAATGTCCATATAGGACGAAACTGCAGTAACGTTAGTTACAAATAAAAGTGGTAAAAACCATAGAAAGTTTCATTTCTCTTTTCTACATATTCTGGGGTCGAAAATAACTCGATTGGACATAACTGACCTCGAGGAACAGAAAAAAGTTACATCACTGGGAAAGTACAAATTATGTACAATATTAGTACAATATTATGTAATGGAAATGGATACATGACTTTCTCATCGTGAGAACATTTTCTTTTTTGAAATGGTGTTGAATGTATTTTACTGAAAATATCTGCCGCATCTCAGCAAAAAAAAATAAATTATGTAATAAACAATGGTGTTACGAATGACAGTATGTAATTGTTTATTATTTATCTGTAGGAACTACAGAAGTGCTGAACAGCTAACTAAACAATTTTTAAAGGATAATGATAAAGAACCCGCATCCCGATGAAAACTGCCTTTTCAAAAAAGTTCTATGGGGCACAAAAATTTCAGGAATGATATATTAAATCAATGGTGTTACAACACTTATTCAATTGTAACGCATAGAAGAATTTGGGGATTTCACGAGTTCGATACCCTTCTAAAATGTTTTGGCTGAACATATGTCGTTGTTTGATATGAATGATCCATGCTCTCACGATAATAGAGCCATGGATCCATTTTCTTTACAAACTGTTAAACAGCTCATGAAATAGAAAAAAAAAACATTTTGATTTTGTACTTTCCAAGGGCTGTAACATCTTTTGTGTGCACATTTACAGTAACTGCTTTATAACTAATTGAGTTATTTTTGACTTCACGATATGTGGTTCAATTTACGATCTACCTTTTTGTTTCCCCCAGTATTCAAATAAACTTATGAAACGTTGGAATAATAGGCTGAATTTATAAAATTGCAAGAGAAAATTCAAAACTTGGATTAAAGGTAAACGTGCATTGGTTGAGTTCGAATATTTCAGAACAAAACAGTGAATCCCTGGAGTATATTTTTCGAAACATTTTTCGACAATTCTCTAGTAAATTGACAATGAATTTTCAAGTAAATAGCATATATGAAGATTACTAGGTTATAATAGTTGAATGAAACCGACTCAACTATGCTTTAGAGGTTAGTGAAAATGCTGTTGATTCAAGTAGGGAAGCGAGAAATACGTTTCCAAATGAATTTGAAAAGGTATGAATATTTTTTAAATTGAAAAGGCATATTTTTAGGAGAGATTAATTTATGGCAAAGAAAGTTTTTGGCCTTCAAAGATTTATAGATCATGCAAAGAAATTAATTTCAGACACAAATTGAAAGAAAAAGCCCTTTCGAAACAGACCTCATATAAACATTGAATTACACGAGAGAAAAATATTTTCGAAACTTTTCTCTATTTTGTTTGTTTTCCAAACATTCGTATAGAATCGAATCAGATATCATTCACAGGATTCCTACACAATATAATTATTGAAGAAGTAAAATTTTACTTACTTGGAACACTGTCAGGAGAAAGTCTAGTAATGTGATACTATATGAAGCCTAAATACTATAACTAACCTAACCTCACCAGACCGAACCTCACCTAACCTTTCTACCCAATCTAACCTTAAAATTCCCTCAATACTTACATAGGTAGGAAATGAATAATTATAGTTTATCACAATATTTATGAAAAATCGTTTTTATTTATAGTATTTCACTTTCAAATCAATAGCAACACGTCTATATAGTCTTAATAAGGGATCAGCTATATATTTATATAGTGTGTCACAATACTAGACTTCACTCCACTGTCATCTTCACTGCTAGACATCCGATGTTTTGGCGTGAAACACTTGCATTATTGGCCCTTCAGTAGCGAATACGAATAAGGTAAAACACTCAATTCGTTCATAATTACGACTTCATGTCACGGAATGAGTTGAATCCACCCATATCATCGTTGACAGTACGTAAATCCCAGCCATAGGAATTGTGTTAAAATTGACAGGGTATCTTTTTTAAGAGAGATTAAGTTTTGAGCATCTTCCAAAGAAAAGAAAGATATCTGATATCTGATTCGACTCCTTACGAATGTATTTTCCTTTCGTGTAATTCAATCTTTATATGAAAATAGCTGTTTCGAAAGGTTTTTTCTTCCAGTGTGTCTATGAAAGTTACTTCTTTATATATCTACACATCTTTGAATAGAGTTGATTTTTGATACTGAATATTATTTCATAAACATAATATCTATCAACATAAATATCTTAGATTTGTAAGGAAATACCCCAACTCAAAACTTATATAATTCTGTTCGATAACAACAAAAACCCGAATTAGTTACGAAAAATGAACCGTTGACCTCTGTAATTGAGAATATGAAACACATTAAATTATTTTAATGTTAGAGGACATTCATAGCGGCTTGCTTATCCCATAAAAAAGTGTTGCGTTGTTCTATAACAATAATTCTTTCCAAGGAATTACTCAATCGAAATATTCAAATATATGTTCCAAGTAGATAACAGTGTTACGAAAAAAAATGTGTGGTGTTTATGAACTGGTTCTGGACCAAGTGAAGTCATAATTTTTTTTAAATGTTATAGTAAAAATTTTATGAATCATGTGCGAGTATATTGAAGTATAATCTTTGTTACTGTGTATAACAATATTTGTCAGCTTTTTTCATGAATTTTTTTAATGAATTCTCAGACGTTCAAAAACATTCTTTTTTCATGAACATATTGGAGGTATTTGTATGGAAAAATCAACTCACAAAAATGATAATAATAATAGCCAAAGTCTTTATTATTCCTACTTATTAGACAATTTCATAATATTTCAATCTAAATAGAATACAATATAAATGAAAATTAAAGGCGGAGTTCACTTTTTGTAGAAACTGCTTTTCAAAAAAAAACTAGTCTTGCACTCATCTTCAGTGAATTTTGAACAATTTGAATGGAAAAGTGAACTACGTTTTTAGTTAATACACAATATGATATTAACAACTATAATCTTTCTTCAACTGTATCTTGAAGATTTTTGAAAGATTCTAGATCACATAGGACGATATTTCATTATTTTATTGAAAAGTAGATCTGTATCAGGATTTCGATAATGAATTGAGGATAGGTATTGTTAAAATAACATATGAGTATTCCCAATATTTCTCAATACTGAAACCATAAGAATAATTCAGTTACAAACCATAGTAGCTTTGAGACATTAGTCAATAGTCCATCAATTTAATTCTTCAAATTATATTTCAAAACAAAATACATGCATAAGGGTTTGGAAAAGTTGGAGTAGTTTTTCCAGATTATAGTTGACTTTGACAATTATTTCTTTCGCTTCATCTTAAAACACCTTTAGATATTAATTTTTCACTCCACATTATCATTTCATTCATTCCTTTATCAACAAATTTGGGAGTATTTACTATGTAAGTATTTAAAAAACACACTTTAATGCAAGATTTTCACTGGAAAGTTTACAAAACAGCGATGTTGTATTTTGAAAATGCTAGCTTTTTCTTATTATGAAAATCAGTTCAGCTCAACTTTTCTATCTTTTTATTTTTATATTTTTTCCGTTATTATAGTGACTTACAACTCACATGCATAACAGAATGACAATTGACTTGCAACTAGAACTAAAGGTAAGTCCACAGATACACCATGACATCTGTGATAATGTGTGATTTGACAAACATATAACATGCAGGATTTGACTATACCACACAGGACACGTGTTTCGGGCTTAACAATACTGTTTGTACAAATTCTGTGTTGTGCTTTCATAGGAATTTGAATCATTATGACTTATACTACCCGACAAATTTATATATGATAAATTCATTACCTAAACTATTCACCTATTGAAGACTGAACTCATGAGACTGTATTTATATTTTCACCTGAGCCAACATTTTACTTACTTTTGAGATTTGCCCTAATTACTAATTCACCGTCAGCGGCCATGGAGATCCTTCTAGATCTAACTCCACTCCACATTTTTCTGAAGAGAAAGGCTAGATGCACTGCATATAGACTCGTGCACATTGTCAATTGCACAAATCAATTCAATGCAGAGTGCAACAGACTGTTGGTTGAGACTGAAAGTCACAGCATTCTGACATTATGTCTCCAACTGTCAACTTCTGCCTTATAAAATACTGTTCCCAAGTAGTGAGGACTGTATTCTCTGGGAGAAGGGAAATATAAAGAGCAGATAGTTGTTGGTTCACAGATGGATCAAAAACATATTCCGGTTCTGGTGCAGGTGTTTTCAGTCGCAGACTCAGGACAGAGATATCATCCTGCCTAGGAACCTATGCGATTGTATTTCAAGCGGAAATTTACGCTATTGTATTGTGTGCGGAGAGATGAAGAATCCAACGTCATACATAAGTCAAAAAAAATATTCTCGCACAGTCAAGCGGTCTGGATTCCTGGCCATACTGGCCTGGAAGGCAATGAGGCTGCTGACTCCCTTGCAAAGGAGGGTGCTGCAAACAGCTTCATCGGACCAGAACCTGTCATTGGAATCGCTTTAGGCTTTGCCAAACATGGATTGAACACCTGGATGGCAAAAAGATTTATGGACTTATGGTGGAATCTTCCAGGATTGGCTCACTCTAAGGCGTTTATTCACTCTTCGAAGCTTGCTGCCAAACAGTTGTTGAACTACAGTAGGGATAAACTACGATGTCTAACAGGACTTCTTACCAGTCACTATCATTTGAATCATCATATGCAGAGACTCAGACTGTCGGAAGACAGTGTGTATTGCCTCTGTTTGGAAAATGTTGAAACATCAGAGCACATACTTTGTGCCTGCCCTGCTGGGGACCGAATCAGTTTTTTAGAGTTTGGCAGAGCCGTACTCTTACCATCTAACCTGAAAGATCACTCACCATATAAACTAATCGGCTTCGTTAAGAAGCTGGGTTTATTTGATTGAGTGTGAATGAGTATGAGCCACAATAACCTAACCTAACCTATTTAGCAATCTCCTCGTTGCAAACTGAATTCAATGAGGGGAATAATTCAAATCTACGGGATCATTGAGCAATGATCACGAATTTTCACGTCTATTGATATCTAAACATTCCAAAAGTTTGAGTTTGAACCTTTCTCCGCCAAATGCAATACGTCAAAAAATAGTTCACAAATAATGAATTCTTGTTCCCATTCAAAAAACTACTTCTATACTCACTTATTCTTTTGGAAAAAGTTCTTCCGGTTTGTCCGATATAAAATTTTGCACAAGATTACTACGGATCTATTCGACACTGGAGTTTCATCTTATTATTTTCAATAAATTCACTCGAATTATTATTTTTTCTGTAGGCTATGCTGAATCCTTTGTTATTTTAAAAATAAGCGATATTATTAGTAGGATCACCAAAGTAAGTTAGAGCTACATAATTTATTGTATCACTCTTTGCAACTGGATATACCTGGTTCAGAGCTTGCTTCTGCATTCCTTTAGAAATAATTGAGGCGATAATATCCTCTTCGTGACCGTTGTTTCTAGCAATATGTCCTAAGAAAATCAGTCCTCTTTGAAAATTGCTTTCTGACTGTGTCCATTGGGTCCACAAAAAGTAGAGTTTAAATGAGGATTCTTTATGTAAACCAGATTCATAACAATATTTATTACATTTTGGAGAATACATTTTGAGTTATGACTTCTCCATAAATGGTGAAACTGGAATCTCTGACTTGGAATGAACCCAAAAGAAGCACTTCTCCAAAACACCAGAATTGTAATTCTCATGATTACTTTGGAAATATGAAAACAAAATTTTGAGATGTAAAAAAATGTATTTTTCTGAAAAGTATCACTGGGTTCCTAATGCAATGAGATAATGGTACTACCACCCATGACCATAACCACTGAAACCACCTTTCGATGCACTAGCTGCTACTGCGGCTCCAGCAGCTGCGGCATTCGACTGTGCGGAGTGAGCAGCTGCGGCTGCTTTTTGAGCCGATGCTTCGGTATCTTGCAATTCTCTCAAAGCAGACTGTAGTTGGGAAAGAACTTGATTCAAACGTTGCTTGGCTTCTGCAATCATAGCGTGCTGAGATGCAGCAGCATTGGCAGCCTCAGCTGCAGCCTGGGATGCATGTTGACTTCCTCCTTGAGCAGCAGCAAGGGCAGCCGAAAGAGTATTGACTTGGTTTTGCGCCTGAGCAGCGGCTTCTTCCGCAGCACGTACTGCGGCTTCAGTTTGTTGGTATTGAGCAATTTCGACTTGGAGTTGGCTCTGAGCTTCTGCAAGTTGGGCTTTCAGGTTTCCTACAAGGGCTTGTTTTCCCACTAAAGCTGCTTGAGCGGCTTGAGCTGCCTGAAATTTTTTTGATGTGTTTTGTTTAGAAGATACACGATATATAATAGCTACATATAACATAGATGAGTTCATTATAAATAATAAAATTCAGTTGAAAATTATTCGATTCAAATGTTTTTCTGAATTAAATTTACAATTCCAATTGTCAGTGAAATAATATATAATATTGTCTAAACAAATAATTTGATCTCAACAGAAATTTAAAATATGCAATTATTTTATAGTTATTCGATCCTATCACATCTAGCAAGTGTTTTTTTTTCATTTCATGAATGGTTTCTGGAGAGTATTAAAAAAATAAAAAGAGAAAACGAAGAAGATATCATATCGGCAATCAAAATAAGTGATAGTCAAAATTTAGTGAAAAAATACTGAACAAATGCGAGTAGAGGCACTGGAAAAGAAGTAGACCCACTTGAGATAGTTCTGACGTTAAACTAGGAAAGAACAACATTCTATTATTGTAAATACCGATTCCGATCTGCTGAATTCATATGTAACATCATCTGATCTTTTAGCTCTAGAACTCGATCCGTTCTCGAAAATGAATACTTGAAGACTCAAAGTAATATTTTCATCTCAGATGATAAAACGATTTCTTGTAGCAGTTCTATAGAACTCCTACAAGTTTAACTGAAAAAATATTTATGTTTTCAATGGACTATCTGTTGGGGACAGAAAAGGCTAGAAAACATAAGTTACTGAGTTGTAGAAGGAATTTCTAAAATTCGAAGTAATCAATGTAGTAGAAGTTAATCTTTAAAAAAATCGAAAGCTGAATATTGAGACCACCGAATTTTATTTCATTCAGATGAGAATATATTGACAATTTTCATTTGATAACTGGAAGAGTACCGCTATAATTCGTGATAAAATATTTCACTTGTACCAACCAAATGCTTTTGTGAAACTCATCTTCATTCATTTATCCAATATATCCTATTCATATCATTACATGTATTATTATCATACTCACACCAATTGCAACGCTTGCTAAATTGTTTTTGACTTCATGAGCAGCTTGACTTCCAGCAGTGTGCTGATTTTGAACGGCATTTTTTGCCTGTACTGCTGAACTGTGTGCCAAACTGGAAAGAACTGCTCCATTGCTACCTTTACCAATATCATATCCACCAAAATCTCCTTTTCCGAAGGAACTGCTGTAGCTGAAGCTTGCTGAAGAATGTGGATCAAGAACTACGTTTTCTTGCTGGAATCCTACCTTACCCGCAGAAGATATGGCAGCTGGAATGATGATAAGTCATTTGAGAGTGCACTTTTGAATATATATTCTCTTTGTATATTTTTCGACAAAAATTTGGTTTCCTCATCTCATAATTTTCTCGAATTAGCTCAAGTAGATCATTTTATGTGTGCTAAATAACTCAATGTTCATGAGTTTTCCAAATATAGGTCAAACACCAAGGATATTTTTATAAAATATTGATTTTGATTACACAACAATGTCCCCTAAAGAGATATCATCTTATATTCCTATTGGAATCATCAAACCATCAACAATTGGGGATGAAACTACACTGGAGGCTCTCATCCAAAAATTGGACAGAACTCGTTGACACATTTATCCTTTAGTATGGAAATTTGTCTCTGATATGATTATGCTATAGAATCATTTCTGGCCTAAGTCCTAGCACAAAATGTTTTTACTGGAGTTTTTTCCAACACCAAACCATTATTAAACACCTCGACGCGTGTTTCGATCACCAAGTGATCATCTTCAAGAGGAAGATCGAACAAAAGAAAGATCAGTTTGATCTTCCTCTTGAAGATGATCTCTTGGTGATCGAAACACGTGTTGAGGTGTTAAAGTAACGGTTTGGTGTTGGGAAAAAATATTCATTACTACACCAAGGGTTTCAAACAGTGCATTACAAGTATAAAATTTTTTGAACCAAATTTTCCTGAGTTATCCAGGATTGATTCCAACCTTTTCAGATAGATTTCTTGGCCTAACCATTCATGTTATTTATGCTATGAACGTTTTTGAAGAGATGTTATGAAGCTGTTGATGATGAAAATAGTTAAAATGGAATGGTTTCCATATCCTATGTATGAATTCATACAAATAGTTCATAAAAACGTATCATTGGCTTGAACATTACAGGGCGATCTTTAGTCTTCGCCTACTTTTATATTTAACTCCCAGATGGTTAGTGAAATGTTATTATATTCTATAACATTATAGGAAAACAGTGTTTCTGAAGATAACAATTGAATGAACTTGGCATTGTATTCTACCGATATCATTGTACTGATAGTGAGAAATCTCCTTTTATGAACATTTTATATCAAACTCAGGTCTCTGCTCTGAACAAAAATAGTGATTCAAGAGGAAGTTTATATGTATATAACATGTATAATATAGTAGAGGAAAACTAATGATTTTTAAAGTTTTCTAATGTGATGTCGTGAAGAAACACATTGCAAACGCTGGCCAAACCCTAAGAGATAGATATAGTACTACAGTACTGTACACCTTAAAAAGGTCTAACAAAAAGTCTAAAACAACTATTTTTTTATCCTTTACCTTTTTACGAAGCGATTTCAAACAATGCAGCATTGATCCTTATCCAGTTGGGTACCTTACATACATTGTGCATTTAATATAGATCGATATGACCCTTTACAGCATGTAATTTGAATGAATATTTTTGAAGATATTGCACCCGTGCGGAGTCAGGGCGGATCGCTAGTTGCATTATAAGTGAAAATTTGTAGATATTGAAAGGCACGGCATTGTGATTAGGCCCTTTTCAATTACGATTCACATTCTATTAATTTTCCAGAGAAAAATGTTGAATATCCTGTTGCTGTTAGGAGTTTTTAGTGACATGAATGAACTTTTCGCATATTGAACCCCCTTGTATCTACCTAGCAGTTGGCGGATTTGTATATATAAAATGATATTGTTAGTTTTCAGGCAATCTAGAATTTTCAACTTCACCAAATTCAGTTTTAAAGGTGAATTGGTGATTTATGGTGTCAGCAACATTTAGCAATTTAATTTCTCATTGAAAAATCAAAATTTTAGTTACATTGGCAGTTACAGTTCATGAGAAATTTGTATGAATTCATAAATATGATATGTTAAACAAAGAGAAAAATTAGTTGTGAAGTTTTTCATTAGGAATTGAAACTATAGTGATAATAATGATATTCATTTTACATTCGACGCATAACATGTATGTACTGAAGTACTAAATGAAGTTATTTGATATTTCAATTCATTCACATTCACAAAACAAACATTTTTGAATATCCGGAATAATATTATCGCTTTCCATTGAAATTTTGTATTCTACGATGATGTTATTTGAGACTTGTTACAAAAAATATAAAAGACATTGAATATTTCATTGTGTAATTTATGACGATTTTCACGGCAATATTAGGAAAATTGAAGAAAATTCATTTCCCTTCTTGGTGATATTTTCAAAATATTTCCATTCATATTAAATTTTTGAAAGTTTATTTTGAAAATTATCAACCCATTTCAAAAGTAGGGTAGAGCAGAATAATTTTTCATATTATTTCTATTCACAGCAAGTATATGTGAAATATAACTATGATATTGATTAAAATTAACACTCACCGACAGAAGCAACTATCACGAAAAACTTGAACATCTTCACTGAAACAGTAACATAATGTATGAGACCACTGAAATGTATACAGCTTAAGTACTTACGATTGGCGCAAATCTACAGCTACTCAACTTAGGAAACTTGGTGGTAGTGATTCCTTCTTCGTTGTTCTAATATTTATATGATAAAGTTTGAAAGGGAGTCTCACTGATGGAGGGGTATTGTGGAATTTGATTGTAACAGAATTTACGATCAATGACCAATGTATACTTTCGTCAGGCGTGACCGTTTGTAACGACCAGAGCCGTAGTTGAAAAAAGAGCCAAAATAAGCTTGACTCACAATAAAGACAAACTTTCGCTTTGTTTTTATTATTTCTTCAGGAATAATTGGAATTGAAATTAGATAAGATGATAATACATGATATGGTATACTGAAGTGGAAGGAATAAAAGCAAATATGTGAAATTAATTATGAATATCAAATTGATCTATTCGATTATATTTGCAATTTTTCAAAATAGCCTTTTTCTACATTTCAATTCTCCAGTAAAAATGAGAATCTGAACAGTTATTCATGACAAAAGTTGAAAATATAAGTATGTATAGCACACGACGTGATATTGAAAATATATCAAGTGCAATAAACTTCATTACCACGAGTTGCCTAATATATTTTTCTATGTTCGTGATATAACAAAAAACGTTCCATTTGGGTGGTAATGTATGTTCGAAAACAAAATTACTTCTGACTACAAACGTACTTCGTGATTCAAAACGTACAAGAAATACTTGATACAAATACTTTTGTGAATGATGAAATAAAATATCCACAGGTATTTGTAATACACTGTTTGGAAACTTTGGTGTAGTAATGAATACTTCCCAACACCAAACCGTTATTTCAACACCTCGACACGTGTTTCGATCACCAAGTGATCATCTTCAAGGTATCACCATATAATTAGTTTTGCCTCTCTCCTCTTCCTAGATTTAGAATTGATATTTTCGAAATTTCTGCATTTTATAGCAAATAAAATATTCTTAATTGGACAAGAGAATTGACAATTTTATTACATATTATAAAGAGGGCCATGGATAAGTCAAGATGAATGCATTAATACGAGTTTAATAAAATGAATCCATCAGTTTTGATTTCATTGTCTGTTCAATTTTATCTAGTTGCGTATTTCTGTACATATTAAAATAAATGTTTCAAATTACCAAACTCGACTAACATTATGATAAAGAAATTAATTGGTGATTACAAGAATAATTTTAGTAAGTGTTCGAACTGCCTTCCTTCACGTAGAATAGTCATATTGCATCTTTTTAGTAATTCCCGATTCGTGACAGGTAAAAGAGTCCCTCGCGTTATGGAAGCACAAACATTTGTGATACTATTTTTTCTAATTCTCTATATATTGTGGACGTTACATATAAACTAAGTAAACTAAGTATTTGATATATCCCCACAAAAAGAACTCTAGTGGAGTAATATCTGGACTTCGAGCTGGCTATGGTATTGGACCCTTATTTCCAATTATTATGTGGAGATGCCCCATCTTGTTGAAACCACATATTCAGTCGAGTTTGTATTGGTAAATTCTCCAAGAGATTCGGCAACACATGCTGTAGAAAAACCAAGTACCTCTCCCCATTGAGAATTCCTTCGAAAAAATGAGGTCCTATCAAATAACCATCAATGATTCCACACCAAACATTTACCCTCACACAGACTGAAATTTTGTTTCTTGCACCCAATGGGGGTTCACGTCAGACCAACTATGTTTCTTTATTATACCGTTGTTATGGAAGCGGCTTTCATCACTCCATAATATTTTTTTAGAAACTGATCATCATGAATACTGGTGGACACCCATGAATTGAAGTTCAGTCTTCTATCAGCATCTCCTGAATATGAGAATATATTTTAGTTATTAAAAATGAAACATGAAGATTATTACCTGGATGTAGTCCTTGAACCAGATGTATTTTGTATGGATCGAATTTGTTTTTTGACAAAATACGTTGTATTGACGATTTCGAAATGTTACAATGGATTGCTACTGGTCTGGTAGAACTATATGGTTCCAACACCATTTGACCTAGCACTGCAACACTGTGATTCTCATCAGTAGCCGTTTTTGGTTTTTTTCGCTTCCGTTCATTAAAAC